>BLYF01000048.1:416470-499492 GCA_014905255.1 Herpotrichia juniperi | reverse complement strand
CACGAGAGCGGTGTCCGTCCGTCAGTGTCCTTAGAGTCGACGTCAACCTTGCCTGTCTCTAACAGCAGCTTAACTACAGTCTCATGCTCCTCTTCAGCTGCCCACGAGAGCGGTGTCCGTCCATCAGTGCCCTTAGAGTCGACGTCAACTTTGCCTGTCTCTAACAGCAGCTTGACTACAGCCTCGTGCCCCTCTTCAGCTGCCCACGAGAGCGGTGTCTGTCCGTAAGTAGTGTCTTTAGAGTCGACGTCAACCTTGCCTGTCTCTAACAGCAGCTTAACTACAGCCTTGTGCCCCTCTCTAGCTGCCCACGAGAGCGGCGTCCGTCCGTCAGTGCCCTTAGAGTCGACGTCAACCTTGCCTGTCTCTAACAGCAGCTTGACTACAGCCTCGTGCCCCTCTTCAGCTGCCCAAAAGAGCGGTGTCTGTCCAGCAGTGTCTTTAGAGTCGACGTCAACCTTGCCTGTCTCTAATAGTAGCTTGACTACAGCCTCGTGCCCCCTCCTAGCTGCCCACAAGAGCGGTGTCTGTCCGTAAGTAGTGTCTTTAGAGTCGACGTCAACCTTGCCTGTCTCTAACAGCAGCTTGACTATAGCCTCGTGCCCCCCTTCAGCTGCCCACGAGAGCGGCGTCCGTCCGTAAGTAGTGTCTTTAGAGTCAACGTCAACCTTGCCTGTCTCTAACAGTAGCTGTACAGCGGACGTAAGGCCAAAATAACATGTGATCGCTAAGTCACTATCTCCTTTATTTAGTGGAACTCCTTCAAGTAAGCTGAACCATATAAAGAAAATTTGGGACGCAGTATCGCACAATCGGAGTGCAATTTCTCCCAGACCTTTATTGGCGTTCTTTCCGGCTTTTTGGAAATGAAATGTCCAATATTTTGATGCATATAATAGGAGAGGATGATCTTCGGTACGCTGAGACAAGGGAGAGATATTATGCGGATTTAGTGGGCTGCCTCGGAATTTGAGTTGTAGGTACCACATACACGCTATTAACGCTTTTAAATGCGAGACCTCTGGTGTAAACGTATGCTTCCAACACGAGAGTCTCCAAGGGTTAGTGCTGTTGCTGTTGTTGATAAGAAACTCTTTGGCAGTCTGGTGAATCAGATATATTCTTCCATCAACGACACTGACAAACAGGCCGCAGAGATTTTCGATCTTCTTTTCAAATGCTTTCTTTTTGTCCAATTCTAGGTCGCACTCTGAGGCACAGTTTTCGCCCTTTTCTTTCATGTCCAGCATGTCAAGAGCAATATTCATCTCTTCCCAGGTTAGCGGTCTTTCCGCTGCCAGAATAAGATGTAACACTCTTTTGGCCTGGGTTGGATCTGTGGCTCTCTTCAGGATATTCTCATATGCTTCGTCAACAGAATGGGGTATTGCGACCACGAGTTGTGCCAACTTTCGTTCCGTTGACTCGAGTGATCTTGAAATCTCTTGGAGCATCAAATACACCCAAAGATAGGTTCGGTTATTTTGTTTTTTAAGGTGTTGTATGAGACTGGCCTGGATTTTTCGGTCAAGCGGGGGCTGGCGGATATTGCTGATGCGAGAAATCTCACTGCTGATTACAAGGTCCACCTCTCTACTAATTCTTTCTGACACTTCATTTCCTTCGAGGTGGATTGATGGCAAATCGTCAACATCGAAATCCATCTGCAGTTCGTGGTATGGCCGGCTGGTGAGAATGAACTTCAATTTCGAGCTGGTCGTGTTTGACGCGCGATGGAAACTGCTGATATACTTGATCAAAAACTTTCTCCTCGATGGTTCGCATTCGTCAAGCGCATCAAAGACGCATATCACAGGGCCAGCGCTTGCGTCTGTGACAGCCTTGATTAGTATATCCCACAACGTTCCGAAAGGAAGCTTCGGCCCGTTAATTCGGTAATCTGGCATTGCATGTTGAATGAGCCATGGCTTCTGCTTAAACAGTTGATGAAGTATAGAGCAAAGCGCATTGACCCCGCTGCCGCGCTCTAGATCGTCTTTGAAGAAGAAGTAGCATATTGATGTCGTCTTCGTATCTGGATTCGCGGCATGGAGCAATCCCTGATCTACTAAGGCCTTGGAAAGAACTGATTTGCCGCATCCTGGGCCTGCGGTAACCCAGAGAAGATTTGCCGTCGTTTCTTGGCGCCATGCAAGAAACTTCGGATGTTGGAGGAACCACTCGCATGTCCCATCTACTCGTTCTGGGTTTACATCTTTTTGATCCTGGTAAGGGAAAGAAAGTGCCTTCATGCACTCCTGCCCCTCGCGTGTCAATGATCGATCGGTACGGATCCTGTCCATGATGTCCTTGATTCTACCAGACACAAACTTAAAGTTTGGGTCCTCGGGTCCTCGATATTTGTTCATCATTGCGTGGCGCACGTCAAGTGGGATATGCTCGTGGCAATCCAGACAAGCGGAGACTTTATCCACTAGCTTTATAAAATTTAGTGTAAGTCATATTTGTTGTAGGCTATAAGACTTACAAGTATTTCCTCAGGCTTAATGAACAAACTTCGACTGATTGAGTTGAACACCTGGGTTTTCCGAGTTTCGTAAAAGCATCGTATCTCCATTCCCGCCTGCACCTGACTTTGCACCGTCAATTTTCCGAATTCTGCCACTAGAGTTTCTAGCTTGCTAGAATTCACTTTTAAGTCGTCAAGAAGCGTGCATGAGGACTCGTGGCTCGGGCCTAGAATTCCAAAAACGAAGTTTTTCCAACCCGCGAACGTTGCTGCTTTGGTTCCTCGCAGTGGTGATCCTAGGAATATGACACCAGCGGTCTGGTCAAACACAAGCTTTTTGTGTACCGCCTCGCGGGATGCGGTCAATAGAGCCTGATTTTTCACTCGTAAGCATTGATTGACAGTGTTCCGAGGGCGGCACGTAAGAACAGCTAACGGTTAAATATCCTTACCTCAGCAACCACAATACCACCAAAGCATGATCCAATGAAGATAAATTTTCTCGACTTAAAGTCATCGTGTCTGTCCTGGATACAACTTAATAAAGTTGAGGCAAGACCATCAATCCGCACTGTCTGCGCATCATGCGAATAGTTTGAGTTGTAGTCAAAGGCCCAAATCCGAGCTCCCTTAACGACCAAAGGTAACATGTCTGCATCCTTTAACCAATTGAATGGACGACCCTTTGGTTCTATGTCCTGCTCATATGCAATCCATGTTTTTGGAGAGGTGGTCTCAATACCGTGAACTGCGATGATGCTAGGTATAAATTAGTCTACATCTTCGATTCAAAACATAGCACATACTCCACAGTTGTATCGCCTTTCGACCCGTCGGCGGGATATATTGGATATAGCCTTGGAAGCTGGAGAGCCTTAAAATTGTCAGCGTGTGGGCTACTCAGGCAAGTAGCAGAGATACAAACAGGTGGCGAAACAGATGGCAACTTTGATTGAGAATTAGAAATTCCTGGGTGTGCTTTGCTCGAGCCGAATGGAAGTACCGTTGCGAGATTGTAATTTTGTATCGAATCAAAAATACGATACGCCAACCAAGAGGCCATTACGCTAAGGACAATATGGGTATCAAGATTCACGAATTTGGCTTGGTAGGGAGTTGAAATGCTGACGAGGGGGCGAGCTGCGGTGATAAGCTGCCCCAGCCCACTTTGTTGTTCAAGATGCTGCCGACAATAGAATGGCAGCCAAGAAGGTTAACAGTTCATGTAGTACTAACCTCGAAAGTTGTTATTAGGGGCAACGTTAGGGCATCATTCGAGACGGTGAACAGACGTCCTGGTATTTTCGGTAGGCTGCCATGCTGTTGGCGCTTACAGACGATTTTCTATTGGTGCTTCTAAGAGAGAGGTCACGTGAGGTTGAGGTTTTCAGCCGCACTTCGAGAACATTCAACAAAGTTTGACGTTGATGTTATTCCGCCCCAAACTGGTCTTAGTCGGTGGGAACGGAAAAATGCCCATAATTAATACCGAATTCGAACTGAACAAAGATCTCTCCCTTGTCACGTCAGCGACTGGCGAGAACTGCCTCCATAGAGCTCGTCAAGGCGACCTGCACTGTCTCCCGGGCCAAGCTCGAACTTCCCTCGACAACGCCCCGCTGAAGAAATACCTTAGAGAAGCACTTGTAGCCCCAAATCTTGACAGAATAGCTCCATATCTTTGGCTAGTTCGTACAATAAACGGTTTAATGAGTTACATACGCTAACCGCTAAGGCCTTCACACCAACCTATACTCACATCTTCCCACTCCACTTCCAAGCCGCCCGAGGCCGCAGCATTATCGTTACCGAGAATGCCCATCTTCACCTCGTATGGCATTATGAGCGAATATTCATTAAACCTCTCCCAGCCTATCTCCTGTCGTCTGCCTTCTGGGAATACGCCGAGAAAACGGATAAAGAGATGTGGCAAGCCGCGGCTGGCTTTATGCGAACATACTCCTTTCTTATAAAATACGAAATCGATTTTCAGAAAGCCCAGAGTACAGAGCTGAGACTTATACCAACCGGTGATGAGTCGAACCCCATCACATATGAGCGATTTGCACAGTTCATCGCTCCGTTCGCAGAGCTTGATGACGATAGTGTTAGACCCCGGTATCACTACGGGGAGTTGCGCTTGAGCCGCTTGAACTGGTTTGCGCGCTTCTTGCTAAGGAGATTAACATATCATCACATTCACGCTCAATGGAATGAGTATTTTGGCAGGTTCCTAGCACCGTTCCTGACTCTATTCTTACTCCTGTCCACGGCACTCACTGCCATGCAAGTGGAACTCGCAGTGCAAAGCATCCCTCGCAGTTCTGGGAGTTGGGACGCATTTTCTCAGGTGTGTCGTTGGGTATCTGTGCTCGTTCTTATTCTTGTCGTCACAATTTTTGCTCTCTCAATTTTTCTTTTACTATTTATGTTTTTACATGACCAAATTTTTGCACAAAAAGTTCTGCGGCAAAAAAGATCTAAAAAGAGAAAGTTAGAGACTAGCTTAAAATCGGGTGTGGTTTAAAGTCATCATGCTTAATCTCCTTTAGAAATATATTTAGAGAAATTCTGCCGCTTTTTGCCTTAAACAAGTGCTATACAAATGTTAAATGATGCCTAGTAGAGAGTATATTCAGTCTTCTTCACGTTGTGTCTAGCATTTTGCTGTCCATGGCACGAGCTCCTCTACACTAAAGGAAAGTATAGAGGTTCCTCGAAGTGCCTGGATAGCGATTCCTGTTACATTGTGGAGAGTCCGTTCTAGGAATATGTTGTTACTACGTCAATTTTAAATCTTTGGAGAAGAATTTAACTAATGTCGGAGCAATAAGTTCCCAAAGTGTCCAGTCCACAGCTGAACTTTCTGCTTTTTTGAACGCTGGTTTCCATCTCCAGGTGCTCTTGTCATCTTATCCAAACCGCTGACTAAACCGTCACACAAATGCACATAGCATCTGGCTGCATCCCGATACCATTGGGACACAGAGTTGATAGCTTCTGTAAGCTCAGCACCGCTTAATGTTTTAATGTAGCAAGTGTCAACCCAGAACTAGCAGAAGTCGTCCTTAGCAGCTTGCTTTCCGCAAAATCTGATCTTCGCATAATTACCATCATTCTTAGCTGTTCCCTTAATGTGTCTTCAACAGTCATCTCTTCCTGGCTCCCATAGTACCGGCATGCGAAAGGATAGTATAGGATTATTAGCAGATTCCAGCTAAGAGAATTACTAGGCTAGATATGACTATGCCAGCTGGCAGATTCATGGAAGATTACCTAGAAGAATGAGTGGATGATGGTGGTGTAGTGGGTAGTGCTAAGTGGCTTAAGTGTTACAATAATCTAACATTACACGGTTGGGGAATCACGCTCACGCGTGATATCTACATTGCTAATGCTAGCTAGGAGGGCGGCCAACCCGCTCTAGCTTTGACTTTGTGAGATGGTGATTCTGTGAGTGTTCTCAAAGAGTTGAGTTTGATGAGTTAGACTGCAAGGCGCGGCGGGGTTGAGATCGACGTGCGTGCCAAAATTCTGCACATGCACAGAATTAACAGCCACTCACGCGGCTCGGGAAATTAGCTTGACTCACAAAAGCGACCCTTTGCAATGCTTAAAAACTTCGCAACCTGAACCTTGTTTTAATTATAATCGTGTCAGCATGTAGAGAATAAGAATGTCTATTTTGCTATATTTTTACTGTCTACTATTTCCTTGCTATTGCTTTGTTATTCCGCTTCGCATAAGGAGCAAGTGTACGTGTTTCTCTATTTTGCGTTGATTTTGGTGAGCTCCGGTCCTGCTAATTTCCCGAGCCGTGTGCCACTCTAAGTAAAATACACCGTGATGAATGATAGCCTCGCAGCCGCTTTGCGATCTGACGCCCTATTTGCTGTGGTGACATCAAAGACCAAGTGGTTTTTAACACCAATATTATCCAATCACAATTCTGCTGATGTAACCAAACCAGGGCTCACAGCATCGAACAGCTAAGCCCCGCGGGGTTCGAGCTGAGGTGCGCATCCACTTGCTTGACCCCGCAATACCTCAGCTACTCTTAGCCTTGTAGGCAGCATCTCGCTCAACTTGAACTCCCTCCTCATTAGATCGCTCAAGTTACAACCGAGTCCCTGGTCACCTTTCTTTCGTAGCCTTTCAATAGCTATATGACAACCTTGTTTGCCCCGCGCTACGACTGCTGTCGTCCGCAACGCGTGTGGAGCATTCTAGGCATTACTTTTGTACACTGTCAATCCCGACTCTAGTCTTCCTCACTTCACTTTAGGAGAGCTCCTGTATAAGTTTCGCTGCGCTAAGATATTCTTGTGAATCACTTGGATAATGGCTCTGTCTACTGTGTCTCGGGAGAACGTGTATGTATACAAGACTAATTTATCTTATAGTGCGTTTGCTAAATCCTCTGACTGCTTAGGAACAACCTCTGGGATCTCGCAGCAGCGCAGTTACGCGACGATGATAAGCTCAACATAGACTTCAGTCACCCTGATAAGCTCAACGTTCTCGCCGAAGTGCATGTGGAGGCTGAAAGATCCAAACAAAAATGTATCAATTCAAAATGGAAGTACACTCGCAAGAGCGGAGAGACTGTGATAATGAGGGACGTATTTGAGAAGATTGTTCGGTGGATTGACATCTTCAAGCAGGTCGGGGATATTATAGTTCAGTATGATCCGGCACATGCTGCACTTCCTTGGGCAGGAATTCGTTTTGTCTTGCAAGTACATACATAATATGGTGTCATTTAAGAAGAAAGCAGCTTAATTATCCGCAGGTTGCCGTCAACGATTCAAAAAAGCTCGCGTCAGTAGTAGAAGGTCTTGCCCAGACAGCCGAGCTGATCTCTCGCTACGCCGTTACTGAAGCCCTTTATCTCCAAAACAAATCAGAAGCAACGGAGGAGCTGGAAAGAGCTTTGGTTAAGCTGTATACGGGTATCCTAAGCTATTTATCCAAGGCGAAGCAATACGTCGAGCAAGGAACTGCAAGTTAGTACGCATTTTCGCTGTCCAAGGATGCTAACTAATGAAAATAAACAGAGCGGATTTTCAAGAGTACAATACTTGTAGAGACACAACTTGAGACCGGTTTAAAGGATGTCTGTATGGCAGAAGATGATGTTGGCCGATGTTTGACTCTTGTTGAAAGGACTGGTTCGTGTTGACAATACTGGATATTTCGATGACGCTAAATATGTTTCTCAGACAAGATCCACGATCATTCAGAGCTGAAGGATTTATTAACAAGTATCGATGCGCCGTTGCGAAGGATGAACGACGATCTGAAGAACATATCTGACGATCTTCAAGGTAAAAGGTTCACTACGTCAGCAGAGCAATGACTTACCGTTTCTAGCATCGAAACGTGCAGAGATTATGAAGTGGATTTCGCCTGTACCGTACATACAACATCACAAGCAGGCCAAACAGGGTGTACTTGCAGGAACTGGGCAATGGCTGCTATCAGATCCTATATTTGAGAAATGGAAGAAAGAAAGCGCGTCCTCCATTTTGTGGCTACATGGTATTCCTGGGTCTGGTAAGAGTAAGCTTGTGCAAGTGGTCCCCATATCAAACTAAAGTTAGCAACGATTGCTAACATCCCCAGCTCAATCATAATCGAAGACGCCTTCAAGAGTTTTGGAGCCGGCAATAACCCGCAACCTATCTTCTTTTACTGCTCGCGGAATCCAGCTGAACCTGAGCGCTCCGATCCCAAAGCAATCCTTGCCAGCCTTGCAAGACAGCTCTCTTCTCTGAAACCTGGAACGCCACTACTGCAACCTACACTGGAGCTCTTCAACAAGGAAGAAGCTGAAGGGTTTGCATCTGGATCGCTCCAGATCGACGAAAGTTGCGAACTTATCTTGCGGCTCATCGAACAGTATCCTCTGACAACAATAATAATTGACGCTATGGATGAGTGCGACCCTGGGAGACGGTATGAGCTACTCGAGGTTTTAGAACAGGTTCTTCGGGGCTCGTCTAGCTTGGTGAAGATATTCGTATCCAGCCGAGACGATCAAGACATTGTGTTTCATTTGCACCATTACCCGAATCTTGAGATTAATTCTCAAAGAAACAGCGATGATATCGCAAGATTTGTGAAAGACCAGACAGAGCGACTAGTTCAAAACAGAAAGCTGTTGCGTTATAGTACCTCTCAGGAAGAGATGAAGGAGATTATCGCAGTCAAGGTCATCAAAGGCGCCGCCGGAATGTGAGCTTTGTGGCTCTTTGGCCAGTTGGACATGTGCTGATGCAACTTCTAGGTTTCGATGGGCAAGCATGCAGTTACAATATCTCTGCTCGTTCCAACTCGATACCGATATCAAAAGCAGGCTTGGCCAGCTTCCGCCAGACCTACATACTCTCTATGCCGAAGTATACGACATGCTTTCCAATAGACCGGGGGACGCTAAAGCAGCTATTTTCAAAAACATCCTTCGTTGGTTGTTATGTGCCCAAAGGACGCTCAGCACCAGAGGATTCTTAGCAGCAGTCTCAATGATCCCAGAAACAGGTAATATCATAGGCTCAATCTCGAAAGACCTCGTCCTTGAGATTTGCAATAACTTTGTTGTCTTTGATTCTCAGCTAGAGACATTTCGCTTCGCCCATCTCTCAGTTAGGGAATTCTTAGAACAGCAGCACGAAAACAGCAGCTCGATAACACACGCTTTGGTAGCAGAAACCTGTCTCTGGACAGTACTGTCTGCAAATCCGAATTCCACGGCTAAGAAGATACTCTCCGAAGTTGGCTGGTATGCAAACGCCATACCAGTCAACTTTGATGAACTCCGCGAATACGCAGACATATATTGGGCCACACATTGTGGGTTTGCAGCGGACAAGAGGAGTTCAGGTAAACTACAGATCGTGTTACAATTCTTCATATCCAGTGGTGGAGAGGTGGATTCTAGTATTGGACTTTGGAACGCTCGGCTTTGGGAGTACTTGGAGGGATACATCGAGCGGAGATTAAGAAGAAAACTAAAAGATGCAGCAGTGACTGCAAACCTAGCGTCGACTGCAGGTTTATTCGTTTCCTGTGCTTTTGATTATCCAGAACTGATAGAGGATGCTATAGGAGCACAGATCCTAAAAGGATTCGAGCTAAACAGAAAAGGCCGAAGTCCATTACACGTCGCAGCGAGGAGCGGAAGTTGTGCGGCGTTGGGGTATCTGCTGGAGCAAGATAGGCATAATATTAAGATCACTGAAGAAGTGGTCAAAGCCGCTGCAGAGAACGAGGACAGTGGCAAGGAAGTAATGTCGCTTCTCCTTGGCCAACGTGGACCAGACATCTTAATCACTGAAGAGGTGATTAAAGCAGCTGCAGGGAACTGGAGAAATGGCAAGGAAGTAATGGCACTTCTCCTTGACCGACGCGGTGCAGAGATCTTAATTACTGAAGAGGTGGTCAAGGCAGCTGCAGGAAACTGGAGAAATGGCAAGGAAGTAATAGCACTTCTCCTTGACCGACGCGGTGTAGAGATCCTAATTACTGAAGAGGTGGTCAAAGCAGCTGCAAGAAACTCCCACAGTGGCAAGGAAGTAATGACGCTTCTCCTTGACCGACGCGGTGCAGAGATCTTAATTACTGAAGAGGTGGTTAAGGCAGCTGCAGGGAATAGCAAAGAAGTAATGGCACTTCTCCTTGACCGACGTGGTGCAGAGATTTTAATTACTGAAGATGTGGTTAAGGCAGCTGCAGAGAACTGGAGCAATGGCAAAGAAGTAATGGCACTTCTCCTTGATCAACGAGCAGAGATCTTAATTACTGAAGAAGTGGTTGAAGCAGCAGCATGGAACAAAGAGAATGGGAAAGCAGTCATAGCACTTCTCCTTGAGCAGCGAGACGAGGTCAAGATTGCAAAGGAGGTAGTAGCAGCAATTGCAAAACACTTTGATAAGGAAGTGATGGCACTTCTACTTGACCAAAGCGGAGCAGATATCTCAGTTACTGAAGAGGTGGTCAAAGCAGCTGCATGGAACAGAAAGAATGGGAAAGCAGTTATGGCGCTTCTCTTCGAAAGAGACCACACGCTGCTAATCACGGAAGAGGTTGTCAAAGCAGCTGCATGCAACCAAGGCGGTAAGGAGGTGCTTAAGTTCCTCCTTGAAAAAGATCCCACGCTACCAATCACGGAAGAGGTTATCAAAGCAGCTGCATGCAACCTAGGCGGTGAGGAGGTGCTTGAGTTCCTCCTTGAAAGAGACCCTACGCTACTAATCATGGAAGAAGTTGTCAAAGCAGCTGCATGCAGCCCAGATAGCAAGGGGGTGCTCGAGTTCCTCCTTGAAAGAGATTCTACGCTACCAATCACGGAAGAGGTTGTCAAAGCAGCTGCATGCAACCCAGATGGCAAGGAGATGCTCGAGTTCCTCCTTAAAAGAGATCCCACGCTACTAATCACGGAAGGTGTTGTTAAAGTAGCTGCATGCAACCTAGGCGGTAAGGAGGTGTTTGAGTTCCTCCTTGAAAGAGATCCCACGCTACCAATCACGGAAGAGGTTGTCAAAGCAGCTGTATGTAACCCAGATGGCAAGGGGATGCTTGAGTTCCTCCTTGAAAGAGATCCCACGCTACCAATCACGGAAGAGGTTGTCAAAGCAGCTGCATGCAGCCCAGATGGCAAGGAGGTGCTCAAGTTCCTCCTTAAAAGAGATCACACGCTTCTAATCACGGAAGAGGTTGTCAAAGCAGCTGCATGCAACCCAGATGGCAAGGGGGTGCTTGAGCTCCTCCTTGAAAGAGATCACACGCTAACAATCACGGAAGAGGTCCTTAAAGCAGCTGCATCTAACCTAGACGGTGAGGGAGTGCTCGAGTTCCTCCTTAAAAGAGATCACACGCTACTAATCACGGAGGATGTCGTCAAAGCAGCTGCATCCAACCCAAGAGGCAAGGACGCAATCAAGTTTTTGTTGAATTTGCGTCCATGCATATTCATTTCAGAAGATGCCATCCAATCAATCGACGAAAACGAAGTCTGGAAAAATTTCTTGAGGTTGCCTCCCTTTTGTTTTTACGATGAAAACCTTCAGTTCAAGTCAGTGGTGTCAGAAATGAGGGAAGACGTCGTACGGAACATAGCGAGGACAAAATCTTTCTTGAAAGCCAGACTTCTTGCGGCGAAGGAAAATCAATGAGACTGCTTCCTTGAGTCTGATGGTAAGCTTTGATACTCTACAGATTATCAAAACTTGAGTTGAGAGCTTACACTAGTATAGATGGAGAATGGCCGAGCTGCCTGAGCATGCTTATAAGCAATATGGAACGGTGATCAAAGTCAATTGCTACTAGACGTCGCCGCCACAAGCAGGGAAGACGGCCGATCCGCACTGGCCACGCCCTTGTGAGGTGGCGATTCTGTGGGCGTTCTCAAGGAGTTGAGTTGGTTGACTAGAGGCATGGTCGGGGTTGGGTTGGGTTGGATCGCAAGGCTGAGATCGGCTCGCTTGTCAAGATTCCGTACATCAATAGACTCAACAACCACTCTCAGTAAATTCACCGTGATGGATGATTATGTGAGACACGTGTGTTCTGCACTATGGCAGGCTCTAGTACGAAAGTGAACTCGGGAAATAAAGATCCTGAGCAAGTGACTCACTCCATGAGTGTATCCTGAAATATTAAGGAGCTACGTTAGACGAAGTACTGATAATTGATCCACATTTTACAATCATGTTTATTATACAAAATCTTAAGATAAGTGATGTAAGTGAGGAATTGTATGGTGGTTGCATTCTAAGAGGTGGGGGATAACAAATCCTTGTTTCCCGACATTTGTTTCGTACTAAAGGTGACCTTGCATGAATTTAAACACCACAGCACACACAGAGCTAATAATGGCTTCTAGCATCGTAGTAAGGCTCCAAGGCTTAGATAAGATCCTTCTATAGTAATCAAGAGTTGTTAGAGCTTGATTGAAATGCTGTAGAAAAGAACCTCAATCACGCTATAAAAAGAGGCTCTTTGCAAGTCTGAAGGCAACGATATAGATTAAATTTTCTAGGCAGGAGAGTTTTCTCATGTCTAAGCGTGGTAAAAGTATACAACCTGTGCAGGAATGTAGCAAATATTAACGCCAACACAGAGTTTAAGTTGCTTAAAGTCAAAGTACTCCTTATATTTCTTGACACAATGGGTTTCTCGCTACATATGGAGGGACGTCACTGTAGCACTCTACAAAGCCAATGTGAACCTAGTAGAGGGGTACTAGAACACAGTACGGAACTTAGCATTGGGATATATACATCGTGAGTATTCACAAACAAAACATCATATTCACTCAAAAGACCAATGTTTGTAATTTTGATATTTTCATTCCCATGTCATTATCCAAACAACTTGTGAGTGGCTTCGGCGGGGGAGATCCACCGGATACTTTCGCTATGTGGGTATAGTGCTCGCTCCGATCCATGCACCACCCATCCTATAACACCAGAAAAGCAATCGCGAAAGCCAAAACCAAAGCCAACAACCAACCAAGCACAGCAGAGCTACCACCCACCACCTCAACCTGGCGTGGTCGAGTTCACGCCGAGCGGAACTCAAGACCGGCAGATCCCAGATGGGAATGGTGAGTGGTAAGTCTACGGAACCCAGAGATCGTCAACATCTGCTAGACCCAAATTCCAAGGATCTATGCAATATTGTACATTTTTTATCTCCACATCTCTCCACTCCCCACCACTCACAACTCCTCCTCGCTCTCCTCCTCATAGACCAGAGGCGCATCAGCCCCGCCATATGCGCCCACGTTCTGGGCCTTGTAGCCATCTGAGGCTACCAGAGCCTCAGCAGCCTCCAGCAACCCAGGATCACCCAGATCCAAAGGCTCAGCGTCTGGGATATCAAAATCCCAAGCGCTACCGACGATCTGCACAGGGGAGTCGCCGAAGTCACTCCTCACGGAGGGAGATGGGACGGTCGCCTCGCGCAGACGGCTCGGGCGGGCGGGGGTGTGCTTCAGCAGCTTCGCGCGCTGTCGCTCGACGGGGTTCATTGGCGGGGAGACGGGAACAAGCACGGGCTCCTCTGGCTGGACGGGCGGCACAGAGGGGCTCGCGGTTATCGGAGTCGGCAACGAGGCGTGCGCAGGTGTGGGAGCAGGCGGTGGCTGCTGAGTCCAGAGGGGTGCATCCTCAGCGGGCACCTTCTTCGCTTCCTCGGCGGCCTTCTTCTTCGCCTCCGCTTCCGCTTCCTTCCTATCTTTCTCTTCCTGGTCGCGCAGCGCCATGCGGTATGCCTCGTTCTGAGCAGCTCCGCCGGGTGTGCTCCATACCTCAGCCTCTTTTCGCATTTTGATCCTCAGCTGGCGCATGTACTCTTCGTCGAGCTTCTGCTCCTCGGCGCTCTTGGCGGGAGCTTGCTGCTGCTGCTGCGTGAATATGTTTGCGTCGTGGCTGCGGTCGGAGGGGTCGCTGAACATAGGCGATGGAATACGTGACGACCGCGGATGCAGATCCGACAACGATGCTGAGTTGCCGTGGGTATCGATGGGGGCTCGCAATGTGGACTTCGTAAAAGCGGGAATGTCGGTCTCGTTGAGGGGTTTTATATCTTCCTCCATGGTGGCGTCCTCCTGTTCGGTCTTGCGCTTCTTTGCTGGGGGCGAGTCGCTGCCGATGCCCATGTCGTCGAGCATCTCTTGCAGAACACACCAGGCCGGAGCAAGGTCGTCGTCGTCCAAGTCGAAGAGCTCGCTATGGAAACTAAAGGTGCCGGCAGGCTGCCATGGTGTGCGTGCGGGGATGCTCTTGAGATCACCCATCTTGACACCAGCCTCAATGCGCTTGCGCTTCTCGCCAATGGTGCTGGGATCTGCGAGCTTCAACTTCTGGACAGCTTCTTTTGCCCAATTGATGGCCTCCTGTGTTTCCTCATGGCTGACGCTGTTGGCAACGCAAGTTACAAAAGCGCGTGCGTTGGAGGGAGCCTTGCGTTGCTGTGTAATACGCTGGGCCTGGTTCTGAGCTCTCACGGTCGAAGCGCTGGGTCCTGGGGCACGGCGACGTCGTTCGGTGGCTGGTGTAGGGGTGGGAGGAGTGGGTTGCAGTGCGTCGGCAAGGTCTTGGGCTTGCGCGGGCTGAAGTACAGCCGGTGGTGCGGTTGCCGGCGCAGCGTTGGGTACGGGCGCTGGTGCGGGTGAGGTGAATGAAGCAGGAACAAAGCGTGAGATGAGACTCTTAAAGCCCCAGCCTCGGGTCTGCGGGGTGGATTCCTGTGCAGCAGGAGCGCGAGCGGGCGTCGTCTGTAGCTGAGATGCGGACGTAGCAAATGAGTCTTGTGCAGGCGGTGCAGAAGACTCTTGCTCGGGTTCCTGCTCGTAGTCGTCCATCTCATGGTCGATATCGTCGGCGGTAGTATTTGCAGAGGCATCTACGGTGATGGCTGCGGTGGAATCGGTCTGCTTTTGTTGGTTGACGGCGGCGACTTGGTTGCTTGTTGCGAGGTGGTCGTCTCGTTGTTTCTCGATTCTGGCGAGGATAGCAAGGGCCTCGGGGGAGGGTTCGACCTTCTTGGGGGTTGGTTGGGGTTTCGGGGCGGTGGCCTCTTCAAGTTCTCGCAAAGCTTTTTGGGCATTGTTAGCATACCGTCGCTGTGTCTTGAGTTCTTTCTGAACGTTCAATAAGTCGTCCTGGACTGTCTGGTGTTCGGTCATGAGATTTTCATGTTTGGCTTCCAGACTATTGAAGGCAGTCCTCAAGTTGTCGCGGTCAGTCATCATGGCGCTATAGTCGGTCTTGAGACTGTCGCGCTCGGTCATCATTGCGTCGTAGTCGGTCTTCAGATCACAGTAGTCGGCCTTGATAGCGGTGTTCTCAGCTTTGATCGTGCCATTCTCTTGGGAGATGTTGACGTTGTCTTGCTTCACACGCTCGAGCTCTGCGCGGAGCGCCATCACATCGAGCAGGCTGTCTGTCTTTGGCGCATTGGCTGCGACGGGGAGCTTCTCATCATTGGAAACTTCTACCTTGATCTTCTTTTCCACTTTCCCTGGCATTAGTGGGCTCTCAGGATGTAAATAAATAAGAGGCTTACGCTGGAAGAATAGACCGTCTGGATCGAGCTCGTCTTGCTCACGCTTCAGCTCCAGGTCTTGCTCACGAGTCTGCTTCTGTGCGACACGCTTGCGCTTCGACGGCGGCTTGGGCGCGGTGTCGAGAGACTTCAGCGGTGAATTGTCAACTGTAGATCGGAGACTGCGGGTTCTGCGGGTGGTAGCTGTGGTTGCGGAGGAGCCGACGACAGTAGCAGTGACTGTGGATGTAGCGACTGTTGTGGTGACTGTTGGAGTGGCGACCTCATTCTCGGGGATAGGGGCAGCAGCGACAGTCACACGAGTGCGTTTGCGAGTGCGAGGTGCAGCTGCAGGCGCGACTTGGTGATCCAGGTCCGACTCTTGGTCTGGCACAGCGGAGTTGCTGCGCGCTGCGCGACCTCGAGTGAGTCGCTGGCTCATGACTGCGCACAACCGACACAAGCACGAGAGTGGTTGGGAAGGGTGCAGAGATGAAATGGGTGATAGAAAATCGAGTCGCAGGTCGAGTTTTCGGCGTGGCTGTGGGTAAAAACTGGCCTCGGCGGTCTCGAAGTTTGTTGTTGTGGGGGAAGGAAGCTGCGGTTGCGCGGCTGAGAAAGTTCGGGCCGATATGCCAAGAGAACCTAGCTCCATGCGAACAGCGCCGTCACGTGAAGACGCTTGGCATACCCCGGCTGGCCTGCTCGCAACGTCAGGAACCTGCACGCCAGCTAGGTCCTGCATCGCACATCATGGAGGGCCTCTTCTACAACGTCAAATACGGGTATGTCGCCACACTATGTGTTCCCATTATCTAACTCAACCTCTAATCCATCTATAGCTACATCGAGGGCATCGTGCGAGGCTATCGTAATGCCTTGCTCACCGGCCAGAACTACAATAACTTGACACAATGCGAGACAATCGATGGTATGCGCACAACGCATCTGGAGCTCTCACACCAAACTAACACCGCATCCCAGATGTCAAGCTCCAGCTCTCCCCGGCGTACGGTGACTTCCTCGCGTCCCTACCACCTAACCCATCCACCTCTGCACTCGCCAACAAGACCACCGAGAAGCTGGTGTCCGAGTTCCGCTATCTCCAGGCCAATGCCACCGGCTCCATGTCCAAGTTTATGGAGTACCTTACTTACGGATACATGATCGACAATGTTGCGCTGCTGATTACAGGCACCCTTCACGAGCGAGATACGCGGGAGCTGTTGGAGCGGTGCCACCCCCTCGGATGGTTCGAGACTATGCCTGTGCTATGCGTGGCGACCAACATTGAGGAGCTGTACAACTCGGTTTTGATTGAGACTCCCCTGGCCCCTTACTTCAAGGGCTCGCTCAGCCACCAGGATCTGGACGAGCTGAACATCGAGATCATTCGGAACACCTTGTACAAGAACTATCTCGAGGACTTCTACCAATGGGTCAACAGCGCACCAGAGGTTGCAGGCACACCAACTGCAGAGGTCATGTCCGAGGTTCTGGAGTTCGAGGCCGACCGCAGAAGCATCAACATCACGCTCAACTCGTTCGGCACCGAACTGTCAAAAGCAGACCGGAAGAAGCTCTACCCCGGCTTTGGCAGCCTCCACCCCGAAGGCACTACAATGCTGTCAAGAGCAGATGATGTCGAGGGTGTACGCATCGCCGTCGAGAGTGTCGCTGACTACAAGTCCTTCTTTGATCAGACCGGTCTCAGCGGAGGCGGTGGCGGTGGTCTTGGCAATATGTCTGGCGGTGCTGGTGGAGAGTCGAGGAGTCTGGAAGACTTGTTTTATCAGAAGGAGATGGAGATTTCCAAGCTTGCATTCACTCGCCAATTTGGTCACGCTGTGGTATATGCTTGGGTCAAGCTCCGAGAACAGGTCTGTCTACCTATGATCCTACGCTCTTGAATTCTACTGACTTCTTTCAGGAAATTCGCAACATTACCTGGATAGCAGAGTGCATCGCGCAGAACCAGAAAGAGCGGATCGGGAACTACATCAGTGTATTCTAAGCCCTATTGGCGGCTATGTACTCCTATGTATACTTGATTCTAGCGTATCTGTGCTCGGCGTAGAGGGTCGGTTTGTATATCCATAATCATCTGAATTCTGATTGTAGATCCTTATGCTGCTTGCGTTATTGCTTCGTTCTGGTTCATCTCATTATCTCGTAATGTTTACTAACACTTACACCAGAACGTAAGATACTTTCTGCAAAGAAACTTGTAGCACGTAACCCATTCTGCCAAGTACGGTTCAGTTCATCCTATTGACATCGTACCAGAGTCCGCCACTTGCCAGACTAGATAGCAAGTCGTATTACTCGGCACCATTCCTCACTTCTATCATGTCTCTTCTGCCAGTATTCATTCGTGCTTCTACTGTTTCGTGCGCTGCATGTTCCTTCATCTCCTACAATCCAACCTTTCCGCTGCAATTACGCTCTTGTACGCAAAATCGTTCTCATCGGACATAGTAGGGAAGCGTAGGACGCAATCATTCCTCTTGACCTGTTCCTTGACTGCGATGTCTGGCCTCTAACATGGCAAGATCCCACCCCAGTTTTCCCTTGGTGTGTGCTTTTCTGCTTCCTCGCCTCTTCGGCGCTTTGGGTATGTTTTTTAATGCTCTTCTCTCTTCTTGCTGTTTTCTCGGGCCATTTATGCTATATCTAGGAGGGCTGCACGAAGCTCGTTCGACCCTCTTGGCCTCTTCCCAGGTTTTGAGTGCTTGTCCTCCTCTAACTATCTTTGTCAAGACTGACTTCTTCGGTTTTGCCTTACGACATGTCAATTAACCTCGCATTCTGCATGTTCGAGCTCTGTTCAATGTCCACTTTACTTCATATCACTTCGACCGATAGATGACAACTCCCCCAATGCATGCCCTTTTCTGCCAGATACAATGGGACTGCGCAGAGACGGATCAATCATACTAGCCTCCTACTCATATCAACTACAGGGCAAGACTGAGAACCGTTTTGCTGCCTTGGTCTCTTCCTCGTGGTAGTGTGTGCCTTCCCTCCTCATTTATGCCAAGACACCGGTCTACACCACCTGGGCGCGCTCCTCACGTCTCGCCTCTCTTCACCTCACCACACGCCTCTAGCTCTCTCTACCTTCGACACGCTTTTTGTATCGCTCTTCTCCTGTCCTATACATCTCATCCCTTGCTGTCATGGGCTCCCACTCGAGCTTCATGCTGTTGGACAACGAGCCAGACGCCACCGATGGCAACGGCCACACTCAAGCCCAGTCCCATCCTGCGGCAGCTGCAACTGGACTGGGCTATGGAGCTGTTCAGCAACTTCAGACGCGACCAGGTAGGTTCGACTCTAATGGCACGTCTAGCAGCAGTAATCTTACGCATGACCCACCGCACTTAGGCTACGCCACGTACCCTACCGTGGGTTCTTCTGACAGCCTTGATATCTATGGCACCCAGGATGGATTTGTTCCTTCATTGCGAGGCGGAGAGCCTGGGCAAATAACGTCAGATCAGGACGGCACCAATAACTTTCCTGTAGGTTTCCAAAGCCAAGGTTCTCAACGACAAGACCGCGAGTGGGACTTCAATGGCAACGAGCCCATGCCTGGAATCCATAACCAACTAGTTCAGGCTCCCAACTTTCAGGTCCGCGAGTTCTCCAGGTGCAATGACGAGAACCTTCTCAGCTACCTTGCTATGCGGAAAGTATCAACAGGATTTCTGGTTGAGATCGACCAGTTCATTCGGGGCCACCCAGAACTGGCGAAGCATACATCTGGCACGAAATTTCTCAAGGAGATAACTACTTTACCTCCACTTGAAGCTTATCAGTACTTCCTGAGGGGCTATACTCGACCAGCCCGATATATTGATGGCATTATGTTGACCGGAGAGTTCAGACTACAAGCCGACTTCCGCCCTAAATCCGTAAGCCAAGTCAGGGACAAGGAACTTGAGGATTTTTTTGACGGCTTCGAGTATCGGTACGATATTCTAGACCAGATTGACCGGGTAGTCTCTGCCGCCTGCGTCGATCTTACCCTCGGTCGATTTGTCAATTCAGGCTTGCGACGTCTGGTTTGCTATGCCGCCTGGGGAAACCCCGTCGATGCCTACAAGTGGTATGAGTACAACTACCAACAAGACTATATGCCTCATCGTTATTTGCCGGAGCACGTTGTTCTTGGTGAAATTCCAAAGCCGGACGACTACAGTGAGCCCAAGCCTACCATCATGAGAGGATGGAGGAGACACCGCGAAGTGAGGTTCCGCATGGCTAAGGCAAAAGACGAAGGAGTTGGTAAGAATTTCTCCTTTTCCCTTGGACATGTTGACCAAGTACTACTGTACTTATCACAGGGACATGTGCGGATAGGGGTCTTCGTATACTGATACGGTCTAGATGTCATCGATGTGTTGTTGAGCGAGTATCGAACGGCTCTCGTCCGTAAGAGTTACAGACGCATTGATATTGATAGTCTGTGTGCAACAGCAAAACGGCGCCTCGATGACGAGCGAAAATTCCCAAGGGGTGTCGACATTGTTGGTACGTATATCAAGGGCACTACATAAGCAGGTTCATGCGGGATGCAAGAGGTATCGGAAACGCAGCACACCGCGACTTCCCTCATTTTGAAGACCGCACTGACCTTATATACCTAATC
The DNA here is from genome assembly GCA_014905255.1 of Herpotrichia juniperi. Taxonomy (NCBI): domain Eukaryota; kingdom Fungi; phylum Ascomycota; class Dothideomycetes; order Pleosporales; family Melanommataceae; genus Herpotrichia; species Herpotrichia juniperi. The sequence goes on along the minus strand of BLYF01000048.1, from coordinate 479,318 downwards.
TAGACATGATCATGGACGATGCTGTTGGCCGCCTATGCACTAAACCTTTCACGGCCTTTCATTCAGCAGCCGCTCGTTCTGCTGCTCGTCCATCGACGGTCCGTACTTCATTTCGAGTCCAGTCCAGGGGTAGGAGGGGAGCCAGACGACGCAACGTCGGCAATACAATAGACGTCGCGCCATATTTGAGGACGCAAGCTTCCGAGCTGCGCGAATCGAAGGCGGTCTTGGACCGTCTATACTCGCAAGAGGCTCAAGCGTACACCAATCCTTACAATTACGGTCAAGACCTGGTTGCAGTTGCCAGCAGTCGAGCAACCGCCGAGAGGAGATACGTGAATGTACTCATTCGCTATCTACGAGACGCGAAGCGGATGAGCACGTCCCAGGCATCGGAGCTACAACGGTGCTTTACCCGAGCTAGGATGGCTGGAAAGAGTTCGAACAGGGACTACTTGCTCGCACTTTATCCACGTGAGCTGAAGTAGGTGGGTTGTCATCAAGGGAGGGACTCTCCACAAGTGTAGGCGTTTTCTTCAATCTGAATTAGATTGTTTGAAAAGTTCTATGAGGGTTCTCAGCACGGAACAGACAGGAACAAACTTTATTTACAAATGGCATGCTGAAGGCCCAAGACTAGGGCGCTCGATGTACTTCAGAGTTCATGACCGTTTTTACGGGGGTTTTGTCGCGACAAGCTTACGCGCGATAAATGAACTGGGTCAATGTAAGGACTTTTTCAATTATCGAGTCGTCGTAGTCATAATATCATGACACTTCTCGTGAAGGGTATCTCAGATCCATTGTAGTGCCTACACATGCCTCCCTACTCATCCCCATCTCCATTCTCCTCGTCCGCTTTGTGAACCTTCGGATACTCCCACCCCTTCTTCCGCGCATATCTTTCGTTAACCACCTCAACTGTGTCTTGTCTTTCTCTGTCCAAGATTCTGATGTATCCACCCCTTGCCTTACCAACGTCTCCACCATCAAAACCCCTCGGACCTGCCTTTCCAATACCGAATTCCATCTCCTCTCTCCCATCCTTCTCTTGATCCAACGTCAAGGCTCCTCGCTCTGCGATACTGTCCAGCAAAAGCGCAGAAAGCGTCTCCTCCATCTTCGCCTTCCGCCACACCTCCCACACATCATCTATTACTCCCCCTCTACCCCATTTGCCTTTTCCGACACCTGCTACTCCACCTCGTCCTAGCTTTCCTTTCACCTCAATCCCGCCTTCATCCCCGACGTACACCCACTCCAATCTATCCTCATACCCCGTTTCCCTATCATCAGCAGATTGCACTTCCTCTTCGTGGGGGAATATGCAATCCCAGAGTACTAGCGGGGCATCGGACGCCATCTCATATTTTGGCCGTTTGGGATTCGCTTCTATATCGAGCAGTTGCGGGATCAGCGCTGGCGATTCGAGACCCTGGCCGATAGTGAAGAGGAGGGCGATGATAGTGCGGACCTGATGCCAGAGGAAGGCGGAGCCATTGAGTTCAAACGCGTACATCTTCGGCTGCTCTCCGTCCCTCGACGCGGGGGATTGCAGCGCCGCGTGCGACAGGAATGCCGGGATGGACAGCGGCGAGACTTCAGAGATGGCGGCCTGGAAGATGCGCCGCTGGAAATTGGACAGTTGCTTCGAGGCGTCGATTTTGCACATGTTGCGGAAGTCGTGCAGGCCTACGAGACTTTGGCAGGCGGTTTGCATGGCGTCGATGTCGAGCCAGCCTTCGCGTATGGGACGCTCGTCTGCGGGTGCGCTGTAGAGGCCCGAGGGGCCGGGGAGCGGTGCGAAACAGGGGTTGGTGAAGAAGTATTTGTACCGCCGTTCTTTGCAGTTGAACCTTGCTGAGAAGTTGGCGGGTGGGTTGGGACACCAGGCGTAGATCCTGATGTCGGGGGGTAAGACGCGGTTTAAGAGTTGGATGTATGGTAACTCGTCTTTGAGGTCATCGAACGGCGTTTCCTCCTCCCCAGACTCCGGTTCAATTTCAGAGCCAGAGAATGCTGTCTCTGTGTCCTCGGTAGGCTTTTTTTCCGGATCAAGGGCGTCAGAAGGGGGGGATGTGGGCTTAGGTACAGGTTTGTTGCTTCGCACTTTGACTCCAATAACCTGCCCAAAAGCACTAACTCCACGATCAGTCCTTCCACACTTCGAATACTCGCACCCCTCCCAATTGACATCTTTTGCTCCTTCTCTATCCCACTGCTCTTCCCTGCTCTTTTGTACACGCTCAAATCTGCTTCCGGTATCTTCTTTTGCATCTTCAGTAATTGGTGTGGGATTAATCAACCGCGTCTTCACCATAGCTTTCCACAACTCCTCTTCAATCGTTGGCAACGGTGTCGAGTTGTTTTTGTGATGCTCGAAGCCGTTGTATTTCTGGCCCAGGTATGCAAATTTCAATGCTATTAACCGAGTGGAATACTTTGAGCTATCAAACACCTTCTCTGGCTTCCAACCTTTTACTTTTACTTTCTTTTTCTCTTTCTGGTGGGGTATTGATGGTGGGGCATGTTCCGCGGTAAAAGAAGGCGTAAAGAGGGCGATTGGTGTCGTTGAATTTTTAGTTGCTGTAAAATCCTTCTCCTTTAGTTGTCCCTCGAGTTCGCGGATTTTGGCAATCAATTGGTCTTGCGACCATTTTTCATAGCCCGCCATGACGGTTTTCGCTCCGGCTTGATTGACTCGAACTCGGCGGGGCACCTTGGAGAGTCCGTGGAGGCGACGGCGAGTGCAGAAGAGACGATGGAGTTGGTGTTGGAATTCCGGAAAGGAGTGTGAGATCTGGCGTGGTGCCAGTAGCATGACTTGCTGAAAGATAAGATGGAGTAACTTTTTTTTGCGATGTTGGAGTCACAGCGGGATTAGTTCCGCGCTTGGCAGTCGTTCCGCTCCGCTTTACACAAGTAAACTCTCAAGGTTGCATGGCCTGGTTTGTGGAAGAGTAGCTTCTTCGTTACCTAAAGAACAGGAAGATGCATATCAAGGACTTTTGCACAATTGCATGTAGCACATAAAGTAATGTAACGCAGAGTTACTTCAGTCCTTCCACTCTCTTCAATGGATTGAGCATAGAGCGAATAGACTCTCTGTAAGGGGTTCATACTAAGCCACTTCTATGTATCTAGTTGTTCCTTGATACTGTATCCGACTAGCTTTCTGATCGTACACGGGTGAGGTTGCAAATACCTAGATCCATTTGATGCTTTCTTAAAATGCCCTTTAGGCGTGGATGGTGGTCTCACCAGCTGCGCTTTAATGTCATCCCCCTTTCGTCCTCCCCATACCTCCCGGTTCTCTGGTCATTCCTCCACCTAATCGCCAGTATCCAGCTCCAAGTCAAGCTGCACACCATTACTCACACCATAATCCCCCAGCGTGATATGATCCTTGAACGGCCGCTCCCCCTGCCTCTTCAACATGATCTCATGGCTCGCTCTCCCAATCTTCGCCGCTACCAGTGCCTTGAATACCTTTACGGGATCGGATGCTAGACATGGGATCGCTGCTTTGGTGCCTAGACGATCGTTGACCGTCACCATAATCATAGGCTCGCCGGAATATGCCTGTGTGTTGACCGGCGGGGCTGCTGCTGGAGTAGCTTTAGGCTTGTCTTCTTTGGGAACCTTGGGCCTGGGTTTGCGCTCGCGGTCGTCGTCTCTTCGTCGATCATCGCGGTCTCGTCTGTCGTCGCCTCTTCGATTATCGCCGCGGCGTTCAGGATCTCGTCCTCCATCCCTTCGCCTGTCGCCTCGGTCGTCGTCGCGTCTATCTCTGCCTCCATCTCGTCCATAGCCGCCACCTCCGCGGTCCCGCTCATCTCGTCTGCCATAATCTCTGTCGCGGCCTCCGCGGTCTCCTCGGTCGTCTCTACGGTCCCTCGAATCCCTAGAGTCTCTTTCGCGGTTGTCGCCTCGCTCTCTAGCGCTGTCTTTCCATTTCAGACCCGAGAAGTTCTTAGGACGCCGAGGAGGGCTACGCCGAGGCGAGCGTGATCGTGACCGTGCACGGGACTTCTCTGTGGGTTCTTTGGGCCCTGTGGGTGGTTCTTTGATAGCTGGAGCTGAGGACTTTGCGCGCTCGCCCTCGTCCTCGGGGGAGTCTGATGGCATTCCGTATGTGTGATGAAGCGAAGATCTTGTTGGAAATGGGACTTGGAAGGATTCGGTAATGTGGAAAATGAATCAAAATATATTCTTGAGGGCAGCGGTCGAGCTTGTTATCGTGCAAAGTGAACGGAGGGAAAAGTCAAGTCAGGAAAGGAGCTTGGGCCACATTACTTACCGGCAGGGCTGAACGCTAACCCGCATTATCCTCCAACACCCAAAGATCACATTGCGACCACGATTTCACATCAGTCGATCATGATTCCACGATAGCCATGTTCTTGAGCTCTCCGCCCTCTCAGACGCTGACAGTTCTTGAACCCACATCCTCGACCATCTCCTTTGCAGTCTCTACGCGCCCAGTCCCGAAGACGGTCCCAGCGATCCTCAAATTTTACCTCTTGATATTCGTGCGATGCTGGGTCGGAACTCTCACTCTTATTGTAGTATGGACGAAATGGCGCGTTAGTACTGAGCAATCAACGACAGCACTAGAGTGGGCATTTGGACATGCATTTGAGGCATGGTCAGTAAAAAATTTGGAGACATTGCAATGGAGATATCTCGCTCCAGTCGCTATGGCCATTATCTTTATGGTCTTCAGGCGCGGATACACTGGTACCTTCCTCCCCTCCCCTCCTCCATTTCTTCCCTGGCCCCTAGCTAACTTCCACCAGAAGAATCCCTAACCCTCCTCCGCGGCCTCGGTCTCCAGACCTCCACATCCTCCTCCACATATCTCCGAACCCCCATTACGCGCTTCATACCTACTACAGATGTCCAGGACATTTTCATACATGAGGCGTTCAAAGGGTTCGAGGTGAGGTTTTATCTGGCGATTGTGGTCAAGGATGAGAAGGAAGTTGTGGTTGTGTTTCCCACGTTGTTACCACGAAGGGCGATTTTGGAGGAGGTTTGGAGGGGTGGAAGATCTTGCTTGTATGGTAGTGGGGGTGGTGGTGAGAAAAAGGCAGATGATGGAAAGTAGAGATTTATGTAGCTCGAATGGCAAGTTGGTATATCCACGCTTTGACATACAACAAGATTCATATTATCTGAAATCATTTTACATGGAACGGGCCTAATTCGATAAGGGCGATGGGATCAAAGAAGTCGAGAGGCGTATGATCTAAAGATATTTGTGATAAGTGGTATTCTAACAATACTTCTTCATTCCTCCAAGCCATCTCCGTCATGATTCATTACCTCCCCGCTCACTTTCCATATCTTATCACTAACACAGCAAAAGCATAATAACATAAGCCTTAAGCAGCCGCTGAAGCAAGCACTTCAATACCGCACCGATCCCAGACGCCAAACCCCAGCTCAAGCACACCTAGTACCGATACCTCGTCGAGTAATCCTTGGGGCTGACGACAAGACCACGACCCTTCTTTGCTCCGCGGTAAATCGTCTCGATAATATCGATGAGTTCTTGTTTGTCTTCAAGGACCCAATTGAGTTTGTTGTTGTTTCCGGTCCCGAAATCACACATCATGTGCTTGTTTCGGAAAAAGAACATGACTGTGCAGGCATCGTAGAGTTCGTACATAGCTTTAAAGTCAGGGACTTCGTCCAGGTCGCATACGTAGAGGACCTGAAGATAGTCAGTACGTTGTCTCATCGATGTTATGAAACCAAGCTTCAGTCTTTGACATGAATGCAGTTCAATGTCCGCAGAAACTAAAAAAGTAGTAAAGTAGGTAGGGGTTTCGATATAGTACTTACAGCAAAGTTCTTGACCTTATCCGCAATCTTGAATAACACCTCGTCCTGCCTCATGCAATCCGGATCGCTGTCTCGTCCAAACCGAATCACCACCAGTCGATCCTCCTCGCTCAGAATGGCTTGGTCGACATGCCACCCGGTACGCAGGTGGGGCAGTACAACGGATCCCATTTTCTCTTCTTATTCCTTCTCTTTCCAGTTCCACGCTTTCAACTCTCGAGTGCGAAGGCAGGGTGATTGCAGCCGGTTCTGGATTTCTTGGGAATTTGTGAAGTGCCCGGAATTTGAGTGTGGAACAGTTATCTGAAGTCTGAGCTGTGGCAAGTCGAGGTTAACGTGTGAGAGCAAATGCTGGTTGAGGTCGAAGAAGGCAGCCACTCACGTGCCAGCACGGAAGTTTCGCCCCGCTATGGCCTGTTTGGTCCTAGCGCGAGCCATGCATTGAGGTCTCAGACTTTGACCTCACATCTCATAGTTTTTACAGAAGACCAGATTAGATTCCAAAAATTTCCGAAGACTGCTTTCGATTCTTCTTCTCCGTAATCAGTTCATAATCTGAGAGCCGAGTATACAATAATTAGCAATAATAAGTTATTCCCCTTCATCACAGCCAACATTTATGGCCGGCCTCTCGTATTCGCTGCTTCAATGCTCCGGGGCCTTGATTCCCCTCTTTTCGCAGAGAACACCGTTGATGTGAACAACACAATCTCCTAATTCCGATCAATTATTTATTGAAGACATTTCAAACGATACGTGTCTGTCCTTGGCGCATCAGGCGATCGTTAGGCAGCTACAGAAGGCGGCCTCCATTCAGGCAGACGAGAGGTATTAAGCTATGCCCTGAATGTCCCGTTTTGGCTCAGTTTATCTGTCAAGCTACAGGGCCATTATCATTTCATCCTCTCGCATTTCTGTGATCTTGATTGGATACGATATTGTCGAGCTGTCACTCAATTCGGTCTCACATCATTGAATTTGACTAGTCATCCAAAAGCCGCACAAATCAAGGTATGTGAATTTTCAAATCCCTCGTACCACATTACAGTAGTATCATCTCAGATGATCAATCTCTACTTCTCCTACTTCTATATTCGCCCTGCCCCCAGGAGGGTCAGTCTCCGCTATGCGAAAAATCCTAACTAACTCAGCCTCTAGTATATCCGGAAAGCCATTCAAAGAAACATGTCACTCTTCAAGTTTGGCAGCAACCCAGGATGGCGGAACCATGTGTGTGGTATTTACTACACGTCCTCCAATATCTACCAACATCAACTTGAGAAAACGTACCTCCCTCAGGTCGAACTTCAGGCTCACACTTCCATTCTGTCCACGACTTCCCGAACAACTCTTGCTCAGACCTTTATGAATCCCTCCAAAACCATGGGTATCAAGAAAGTAACCTATACATTTCCTTTGTATGATGGCGTAAGCGTTGTTGGCTTTGTATGCCATGTTGGTGGACGAGTCATCGTCGGCGAAGTCAAAGAGAAGGAAAAGGCAAGGGCTGTGTTCACAGAAGCTGTTGCCAGGGGGGAGACGGCAGCACTACTTGAGCAGCTTCCAGATGCATCAGATGTATTCACAACCACGATTGGAAACATTCCAGCAGGTGCGGAGGTCGTGATTCATATCACATATTTGGGCGAGCTTAAACACGACATGGAGGTTGACGGGATTCGCTTCACTATACCCAACATCATCTGCCCGCGATACGGCAATACCCCTATAGGCATCTTCAACCACACCAGTACCCATGGAACCCGCATCTCCATCACTGTTGATGCTGAAATGCCAGACAGCTCTTTTATCCAGCAAATCAGGTCAGTAAGAACGCAGGTCTCTGTCCAAATGCAGAAATACGAACTTGAATCTGCTAAACCCTCCCGTGTTTGTCAGAAGGGGTCGTACAGTTCACGCTATGGTTCACAAAGCTAACAACACTCCAGTTCACCGAGTCATCCCATCGCGATCAATATGGGCACCACTTCTCTTGCACCGAATTCTGAGCCATCGATGAACAAAGCTTCAGCATCACTAGGTTTAGGCACTGCGCAACTCGACACAGACTTTGTGCTTCAGATCATTGCCAAGGATACCAGTGTCCCTAAGGCAATCTGGGAAACGCATCCCACTATCCCGAATCAACGGGCCCTCATGGTAACGCTAGTACCCAAGTTCTCACTCCCATCCGAGAAGCCTGAGATTGTCTTCGTTTGCGACCGTAGCGGGAGCATGGGTGGAAGTCGTATCAAACTTGTGATACAGGCTTTAAAAGTATTCCTCAAGTCTCTACCTATCGGTGTCAAGTTCAACATTTGCTCTTTTGGCTCCCACTACTCTTTTTTGTGGCCCAAGAGTGTCACGTATAACCAGGAGCATCTCAACCAGGCCATGAGTCATGCGGACTCATTCGGTGGCGACTACGGTGGCACAGAGATGCTTGAGCCCCTGAAAGCGACGCTTCAACAACGCTACAAGGACATCCCACTTGAGGTTATCTTGCTAACCGATGGCGAGTAAGTGGACTCTCTTCCTTTCGTTTTCTAGTCCGAGTGCTTCTGAGGGGTGGGTTTGCCATGTCTTGCCTAGCCTCATAGTCGTACACTAACTCCTACTAATCAATTGCCCATCCTCCTGGCTGCGTAATCGTCTTAGAGTGTAGGCAGACTGTTCGACAGTTATCTGTATACACTTATAGCAGAATCAGTAGTACAGCGAAAAGTTGTCCTAGTGTGTTTGCCTTCATTGCGAACCTATATATTAGGCCAGGAGGATCCTGTCTTCTGAATATAAATCCCTGCGGTATTTGAGCGCCTGCTAACATGACTTCTCTTTTTAGAATATGGCGCCCGGAGACGCTGTTCGAATATCTGAACCAGGAAATCACAAATAAGAAGGCGCCAATTCGCATTTTTACACTTGGGATTGGAAATGGTGTATCCCATTCGTTGATCGAAGGCGTTGCGAAGGCAGGCAATGGTTTTTCACAAGCCGTGGCCGAAGGGGAGAAAATGGACCAAAAGGTGGTCAGGATGCTGAAAGGTGCCCTGTCGCCTCACGTGACTGATTACACACTCGAAGTGAAATATACGGACAACAACAAGATGGCTGGTACAGATGAGGGAGAAGATGAATATGAGATCATTGAGAAGGTCGCCGACTCCCTAAAAGTCAAACTCCATTTCAACGAGAAGGCAGAAAAATCTGTGCCTGTGAGTACTCAATCTATAACGACACATGAAACTTCAACTAATCACTACCAGATGAAACCCATCTCTCTTTTTGACACTTCTATCAACCTGGATAAAGAAGAGCCCACTGTTCACGACGAAACTGGGGAATCCCGCTATGCGCACCTCCCCAGGCTGGTAGTGCCAAACATCATCCAGGCGCCCCAGCAAATTCCTTCCCTCTTCGCTTTCAATCGCACGACCGTCTACCTCCTTCTAGGCCCAGATGCACCACAGCAGACACCTAGGTCGGTTGTCCTTCGTGGCACTAGCGTTCATGGACCATTGGAGCTCGAGATCCCAGTTCAAATGCTTAACACTCCCGGCGAAACAGTACATCAGCTTGCAGCCAAGAAAGCCATTGCAGAGCTCGAGCAAGGTCGCGGCTGGCTCCGATCGGCCAAAGATGAATCTGGCAAGCCGGTCAAGGAGGTCTTCGAAAGCCGTTTTGAAGATATGGTTGAGCGTGAGGCTGTTCGTCTCGGTGTTCAATTTCAGGTTGGCGGGAAATGGTGTTCGTTCGTTGCAGTTGAGAAGACCAAATCGACTGTCAATGATAATGCTAGCGATGGGTGGCTAGATGAAGCAAACATTTCCAAGCAGACATCTGCACCAAGTAAGTTTCCCCTACCTCAAATGAGTGGTTTTCCAGCGAGTGAGTTCGGCTTTTTGGTCAACAGAGAACATGTAGCCAACGCTACACGTTTCAAAGCAGCAAGCAAGAGAATCATTCGCCATGTGTTAAGCTCTATTGTATATTGTAGTAGGAATTGTGCGCTTGATGCTGCACGCGTTCCCGCAGAGTTAGGAGGAGAGAGGCAATGGCAATTTGAGGGAAGACTCTGACAACCTAGCAGACACAACTGTGCGCGCACAGAACGACCGCACAAAGGCAAATCCATATATCCCAGGCGCCATCCCACAATCAGGAGGCCTTTTCGGAAATAGTGCGGCATCACCTACGAGCAGAAATTCTTCTTTCAACAATTCGCACAATCTGCATACGGCACTATACTCGCAACCACAGCAAACTGGATTCTCACCTAGTCCTTTCTCCTTCGGATCTGCGTTTGAAGCTCCACAATCCCAACAAGCAGGGCGTATGATGGCTCAACAACTACAACAACAGCAGCAGCGGCAGCAGACTCAAGCTTTCGTTCCCAACCAAATGTTATCTGGAATGCCACCCGCAATGCCACAACAGTCTTCACTAGGGCAAGCCCAAGCCTTCGCTCACACCCAAATGGCACCCGCAATGCCACAACAGTCTTCACCAGGACAAACTCAGGGCAACCATGTTCTACAAGATTACCAAATGCAAATGATGTTGCTGGAACAACAGTACGTCAGTCCGGGTGCCAACTCAATGTTTTACTGCAAAGTTCTTGCGAGACACCTCTACCGGGTATCTCACATTAGCTTGGCACAATTCATGAGTACCCAATTCTCCTACTTTATAGATTGCGCTAACCAACTTCAAGAAATAAGAAAAGGCTTCTCATGGCGAGACAGGAGCAAGATAACATGTCGAATACGCCACCGACGAATCTGTCTCCTCCAAGTCAGCCTCGGGAAAATCACGCTCTGCAAGATTACCCAATGCAGCTCCAACTACTTGAAGGACAGAATAGGAAAAGACAACTAATGGCCCAACAAGAACAGGAGTCGAAACTCATGTCAAGTCCGTCTACGTCTACTCCTCCAACAGTCATGGCGTCAGCATTGATGGCTCCTGCTCCTGTGGATTCAGCGTTACTCGAGCAATACCAAAGAGAGATGTCAGACGCTGCCCATATGCCATTGCCCGATGAGGATGATGAAGATCACAAGAACGTCAGGGAGACACGAGAATGGGTGTTCCCGGCATCTAGAGATAACAAAGACGAATCAACTGATATGAATCTGAAACCTAGTAGGCAGACAGTGGAATTGGTGTTCCCGACATCTGGAGATAAAAAAGACGAATCATTTGATCTGAATCTGGGATTCGGAGAAGGAGATGCTCTTGAGTCGTTTGACTTCGATTCCTTTCTCAGCTCAGGTGATAGCAAGGATGCATATAACTCAAATGATTTTGGCTTTGGGAACCCACCTGCACCGACGCCAGTACCAGCGCCAGCATTCGGTGCACAATGGTCTAGTAATCCCTTTGGCAGTACTAGCCCTCCTCCCTTAGCACCGACTGCCACAATCTTCGGTAACGCCGCAGCATCCGCAACAACCTCGACCTCGCCCTTCGCTTCCCCTGCACAATCAGCAAGTATTTTCAGCAACGCCTCAACAACGAACACATCGAAAGGGTTCGGTTCTGCTCCACCCTCCAGCGGCGTCTTCGGAACGTTCGGTTCTGCTACACCCTCTAGCAGCGCCTTCGGAGGACCTGCAGCTCCTGCCGGCAACCTCTTTGGAGGATCTACAGCTCCTACCGGCAACCTCTTCGGAGGACCTGCAGCTGCAGCTCCTGTCGGCAACCTCTTCGGAAGACCTGCAGCTCCTGCTGGCAATCCCTTCGGAAGGTCTGGACCTGTAGCTCCAGCTTCTGCCACACTCCTCTCAACCAACGACAGCAATCCCTTCATGGCGGCGAGTGCCACGACGAAATCTTCAGGATCCTTTGCCTTCGCGATGGCATCCAACACCTCCCCGATAGGACTCAACGCCTCGTCTTTAACTAAAAATGTGTCCAAGGACGCCAAACCCCAAACCGACGACGAACTCCTCGACGCTATCATCGCTCTCCAGACCTTCGAGGGGTCCTGGGAGTGGAGTGAGCAACTCTTCGATATTATTGGTGTCTCTAAGGCTGTGGCAGAGAATGAGCTCAGAAGCTTTGTGCTTGATATTGGGAAGAAGCAGTTCGCTACAGCTCTTGCTATTGCGTTTTTGGAAAGAAGACTAGTGAAGTTGAAGGGCACCTGGGAGTTGGTGGTCGAGAAGGCAGTGGGGTGGTTGGGAGAGGAGAGTGAAAAGATTGTGGGTTTGGCGATTGGGGTTATGAAGAAGAGTTAGGGTAGGGTCCAGTACGTATGACGATGGTATGTGAGTTGGGGTGAACACAAAAGTTTTTGATTTTGGCTGTTGTAATTTCTTGTCTTGGGGCTAGTCTTTTTCTTCTTTTTCGTGTGTCGCGTTTTACATAACGAAATTGGATTAAGTGGGTTTGAAGCAAGTGCCTTGGTAAAGAATATGGATGGTTTCATTAAGGTATATGATATTCAAGACCAAATACATGGTCGTCTTTACGACTCTCCCAGTGTTCTACAAGGTGCCACGGCGTGCATACCCTTATTCATTCCATCGTGACCTGATGACATTTCACCTCTAACATTCATCTCGAATTCCCGTTCGGCCCATTTTGGGCCCGTGATCCGTCTTCATTCAAAAGTTGAAAGCATTGGCATAAGCCTTCTTCTCCTTCTCCTTTCTCGCCTTGACTCTCCCCTTCACACCGTCAATCTCCTTGATGATCGCCGCATCTCCTGGCGCCAGCTTCTTTGCCTCCTCCAAATCCTTCAGTCCATCCTCCTCGTTCTTCTTCGCGATCCGCGCCTGTGCTCTCCGGAACAACGCCTTCGCCTTATCCTTATCACTAATCCCCTCGATCTCCAACGCCTTCGTCGCGTTCTCTGCTGCTTCAGAATTCTGTCCTATTTTATTCTGTAACAGTGCGGAGTTCGAGTATAGAATAATCTTGAGCGCATTGAGCTTAGGACCTAGCTCTGGGGGATCGGTATCGAGGGGGGCGGGATACTCGTGTAGATATCGGAGACCCTTTTGGTACTTGTCGATGCCGAGCTTGAGGTCGCCATTTTTGAAGGCTGCGTTTCCGAGATCTTTGAGATCGCCCGCTATTTTGAGGATTTCGTCGCCGGTCCACTCTTTGTCTTCAGTCTTTTGGTCTTCGGGGTAATCTTCATAGGGGTCGCCGGTAGCGTCCACTTCTTTCTCGAGCGCTTTGTCATAGTCTTCGCCACTAAGCTCGCCGCAGTCTGAAGCTTCTGGTTAGAATTTCCATAGGTTAGTGCTTTGGGGGAGCTTTACCTGCAATAATAGTCTCTTGCCATGGCTTGTCGCCACTCTGTGTCTTAAGATTCTCGATTGTTCGGATGATGCTCTTGCCGTTGACGACTTCACCGAAGACAACGTGCTTCTTGTCGAGATGTGGTGTCAAGACAGTGGTAACGAAAAACTGAGAGCCATTGGTGTCTATCTTCACGTTAGCTCGGTACAATTCTAGGAATAAACTCTAGAAAGGTAAAAAATAGGGCATGTAGGATCTCTCTCTACCCAACCTCTGCGTCCTGTAACATATCGGGCAACCTACCAGGTCCAGCATTTGCCATGCTCAGTAAGAATGGTTTATCGTGCACTCGCTCAAAGTTCTCGTCCTGAAACTTCTCGCCGTAGATGCTCTCGCCGCCTGTGCCATTGCCTTGTGTGAAGTCGCCGCCCTGAATCATGAAGCCCTTGATGACTCGGTGGAATGGAGAGCCCTTGTAGTGAAGAGGTTTTCCTGCATTGCCGACACCTTTCTCGCCAGTGCAGATGGCGCGGAAGTTCTCGGCGGTCTTGGGGACGACTGAAGGTATGGGTCAGCACTGTTTATGCGCTTAACAAAAGGGGTTTGTGGGGGTGGTTTGGAGGGAAATGACTGCTGAATTCTCGTGTTTTAAGAGAAAGCTGGGTGTATAAGAAGGATTTGGGCTACGGAAACTTTGTGGGAAGGATTGTGATTGCGCTTGAACGTACTGTCATCGTACTATGATTTCGTTAGCGGAGCTCAAAATTCTCATGTACTCATATAGCACTTACGAGCTCGAATACAACACGACCGGCCTTGGTACCGCCAATGGTGATATCGAAGAAGACTCGAGGACGCTCTGTACATGTTAGCTTTGAGACTACAAATCTCATAGCCTCGCCCCAAAGCTAGGTATGAGCTCGAAGAACGCACTGTGATCTGTCGCCATGGTTGCTGCTTAGCCGAGTGTTGTCTTAAGTGAAAAGAAGATTGAAGAGTTCTAAGGGTAGTGGAAGTGGAAGTGAGGACTGGGTGGGAAGAAGGATGCAGGGCAAGCTACGAGAACTTTCTACAGCTATTGCGCCAAGACCAGGCTACAACAGCGGTGACCAATTGAGCGAATCGCACAAGCTCACTATGTAGCAATCAAATAGTCGGTAAGTATGCACGAGTCTATCGGTTTTCTAATATTTAGTGTGGAGATGCGACGCTGGTTGTTAACGCGAATGAGGGGCATGGTGGGGTGCTAACGCGAATGTGCTCATTCGCAAGAATGACTGCACACGGTAAGTGGGTCGCAGAAGCTTGCTTTGACATATCATTATCTTGCGATGAGGCTTTTAGACCCAGGTAATACACAAGTGAATCTATACATGCAATGTGTTCAATGGATTTATAAATGGACTACTCAGTACGAGTGTCTATACCTGAATTCTCAACAAAGGAGACGACTCCATATATGTATGTGTAGATAAAGCAAAGTTGCAAAGGGGATATCAACGAAAGAATAAATGAGAAGCAACCCCAAAAAATGCAGAAAACAAATTTCGCAGTCATATTCAACAACACCACTTGAAACCAGTCCAGGAACCTTCCCTCAACAGTGCCTAGTACATGGAAAATGGGAGACTTCTTGAAACTGCCTCATTCTCCTCATAATGTTGAACGAAACCTCCTTGAACTATCCTCTTTACGGCGTTCAGCCTCATGAGCTTCCACCATCTATTGATGGTGAGCACTACATTTCGGTTGATTCTGATCTTCCATCTGCTTCCGTACGGCTTGTTTGAGATAGGATCCAGCGCTAGTGAATACCTAGGTCCAATTGTTGGTCTCTCTACTGAGTTCTTCACATCCACAAACGATTGGTGCATCGACTTCTTGTCTTTCTTTGAGACCTTGCGTGTCGAGATTGTGGCGAGCTCGTCAAGGGTATGCATGAGCTGGTCTGTCCTGCGATAGGCAGTATACCGTTTCACAAATTTCACTTGGTCGCTCGACTTGTCTTCGTCATCAGAGTTGGTATCTTCTTCAGACAGTTCCTCGTCCTCCTCTTGCGGTGTGTAGGACTTTTCAAACAGCAGGGCAATATTTTCACCCGCGGCAATTTGAACCCCACGATCTGAGCTTTCAAGCTGGTCGACAAAGGCTTCCATAGCAGCTTCGGTGGCATCTTCCATGTCCTCGACCACAGTTGCAAGAAGACCCCACTCTTCAAGCGCAGCGGTGACCACGGAGCCCTCATCATGTGCATTAATAGAAAGACCGTCAGATTCGATGATCTCAAGGAAGAAGCTCATGATGTCCTCTGCTTCTTCCTCCCCCGCTCCACCGAAGAAGACAGCGGTGCCAAGCGCATGTATTGCGTTGATCTTAGTTTGTACAGATTCGGAGTCTTCGATACTGCGCTTTAGGGGACTAGAGACGGAATCGTAGATGCTGTCAGAGTTGAGGGTTATCAAAGTTACGGTGAGCGCTTTTAGCGCGGAGACGGTTTCGCGCTCGCTCGTTTCCGTCTTAATGCTCCTAACAATAGAGGGCAACAAGTCAGCCATGCGGTGCTTGATTTCATCCTCTGCATATACCGCTCTAAGAATCTGTGTGTAGCCTCGTAAGCTATCGGCGCGTCCCTCGGTGCTGCTGCGCTTGCGATCAACGATTTGTTCTATGAACGTCTGCAACTTTTCTTTCCATGAGTGTACGGTATGATCAGCCTCGTCGCCATTGAGCAGTTGATCGATGGAGCCGGAATCGTCACTACACAAGGATGGGTTAGTGCACCGATCGCGTTGAGTTGTAGCATAAGACCATGATGTCAGAGGCTGGCGAAAACGCCAGGCCCAATTCGAGGAACTTCAGAACTCACCTCCAGGCAGAACCATCGCTGTCGTTCTCTTCTTCGTCTGAACCATGCCGGCTCACAGTGCGCGAGTTGGCTCTCGACACAGCAGGGCTGTTCAGTGTCGAGCCAGCCTTCGAGTTCGCTTTTGAGGATGCGGTCGACTCGACTCGCGAGCGCGCTTTTCGCGACACTGTTTTGCCACTTTCGAGGGCCTGGCGGCGGAGGTCGTGCATCTTCAGGGAGAAGATCCGGGGTATACGAACTTCCAAGGAGGTCGAGCACTGGGTACACGACTCTGAACTATAAAATGGTAGGCTGATGTGCTGGCAATTTCTTCAGCAGCGTGTAGATGCGGGGTGGTTCGACAGGGTGCAGTTATTCTAACGGTAATGAGTCGCGGTACGCAGTTGAGGGTAGTTGTAGGCAGAGTAGAAAAGACATGAGTTGGATTCGGCAATAAGGGCCTTTGTTGTTGGACGGAGATGCAGCAACGAGCAAGAGGAGTTGAGCGAAGTGTGAATGAACAAGAGGGGTGAGTAGGATCCCACAACTTGGAATAAAGTGCGCGAATGCGCTAAGCGAAAACGCATCATCGCTGCCTGCCTGCCGTGCCTGCCAACACCAAAGTTCTGATTCGCTCCACCTAATCACAATAAGACTTCTTCATACTGAACCCATAGTGAAATAAAGCATGTATTATCAATTATACCGAAGTTCACCCTCAAGAGTCCATAAATTCCAAAAAAAAACTTTGGATGATATCATCAAATATCGGTCATGCCTAAAGTGCGTCGTTTGATATAGACTAACCCTAATAAGAGATGCGCCAAGAGCAAAACAACAGTCTATTTTGTGGATCACATCACCATCATTGCGGGATGACGAGAGCTACATCTCTGCTCGCCAAGAGCGCGTTGACGGCGCCGAGCCTCAACCTAATCCTGAGCCGCACCCCGCGCCACATGCTCCAAGTCTCCCCGAAACCCCTAGCTGGACAGGCCAACCAATATCCCTTGCATCGGGCACCGCAGGCCTTACAATCATATGCCCAGGTGGGGTATCATACTCGAATAGGAACCACACCCATCGATTCATCAAAAACGTCCACTCTACAAACGGTATAGCAAGACGATCAGAGCTGGGACGATCCGCAAATTAAATAGCGAGGCAGATCGACTAATCAAACGCAGTTTAGCCTGACGTAGCTGCGCAGAACCTTGAAAGACTCAATCCGTGCTTTCGTCTTCTACTACTAAGCAGACAGCTACACCATGGTGGAGCGATTCTCGGCGGAGTGTGCGATGCTAGACTATCCAATAAAATGAAAACCCGCGCGAGCTGCTCGTTCAATCGGTCAAACTTTCACGACCATGACCAACTCGGCGGTGGATTTTTCACCGCCGGCCAAGGATTGCTTCGTCGTATCAAACTTGAGATTTTCAACTTGGATACTCCGACCGGAGATGACGTTGCCGATAATACCGACAATGAAAAAGGCTTACATCGAACGATCGTACACGAAGGATCCCACCGCCGTTAAGGGCTTACATCGAGGACTGAGGGAGCAGGGTGGCAGCTCAAAGGTCTCAGTTTCCTATCAGAGAACGGTCAAAAACAAGTTGGTAGTTGAAAATAGCTTGCCCACATGGCGATGTGGCTGATGTGCTGCAAGGCTGCCTCACGTTCGTGCACGCGGGATTGTGGCGACCGATTAGAGAACTTCGGAACGGTCTTGTGGTGCCGAGTACGCACGTACGATTAGACTTCTGACGCTGGCAACTAGGTTATCGCTCTCTGAGATCTGATCAGTAAGCCTGAAGATCAGTTTGTTTGACAATGGGGGCTAGGCCTAAGAATCTTACACTATGCTTCTTTGTTGGAGAGAAGCTTTGCGTAAGAGTGTTGCTGCTTTTGCAGGGACAATTCTCTCCGAGATACTATTTAGCTTGTGTGCTGTATTCTTTATCTGGCAAAAGGGACTGCATCCTTAATGTTGAGAATTCCTCTCGTAGCTAGGAGTGCAGTCCGCATTCGCATTCGCCTAACACGTTCAAGGCTGATGGTGTAAGAACGTAAGCTAGGCCTCAATTAGATTTACCCCAGGTCAGCCCAGCCGTGTGTCAACATTGCTGGGGCCACGCGAGACGAAACATGCTGGACCCAATCTTGCTATTTTCAGTGTGCAAAGCGTTCGTTCAAGATGACCAAAAGCCATGTATGTTTTTATGTGTATACGAGTTGTTACGATACAGGTGACCACCCACAAAACAGCCTTGCACGAACCCTCAATCACATTCAAGAATCTCCAAGCTTCCGCCCCCAAAAGAAGTGCGAGATCTTCCTCCAACCATCCATCCACAAGCTCAACAACAAAGTCGGCCTCAGCCAGCCATTGTGGTCAACATCAGATGAATAAATAGAACCGAAGAAAGCCCTCGCCGCCAAACTGCGCACATCGTTATCGCATCCAATTCTTGCTTAGCATATCAAGTAATAGAGCCCAACGCCAAATACGACGTAAGAATGATGAACGGTGAACGGAGCGCATAGCGCGCACTCTGGCCCCATTCCCGAAACTGCCTTGCCGCAGGCGCATTTGCAACAGCAAGCCGAGCCGGGAAATGGTAAATGATAGATCGTAAAACGCGTAACATAAATCAATGGTGTGAAACGAAAGAATGAGGAAGGTGATAGTGATGTTCGCCAAAACGCGAAAACAATAGCAAATGTAAGGATGGAAGGATGGTGACGTGCAGTGAGGCGCAGAAATATTTCCCTATTGGGTGCTTAATCTTTCTAGGCGTCCGAATACGGTTTTAAGGTTCCGTATATGTATATGGGTATCGTGAGGCTGTGTTGTTGAACATCTGGTCGCCCACCGCGTGGCATGTTATACGGTGAATTCGCAGAGGACCTCGGTGCCTTCGGCGTGCATGTGATGTCTAGTATGGCGGTAGCCCAGCGCTGCGTTCGCCAGGTCGACGTTTAGGAATATCAAGGTGGTGGAAGTTGCGGAGGTGTTCGACGAGGTGGTCGCGGCGGGTGAAGCCTTTGTCGGCGATGCGTGTGCAGCGGGGTACCGTACCTAGAGACATGAAGTCAGGACTGTGTTGAGGAAGAATGAAGGGGAAATAAGTGGAGGTGGATGTAAGAATTGAACACGAGTAGACTGGGACTACCCAGTGACTTAACGTACATGGAAAGTCTGGAGTGCCTACTCCGTGGACGGTAGATTGGTGGCGTTGGAGGTCTGCGAGGCGGGTGAAGTTTGCGGTTGAGGTGCATTGTTGAAGGTCGCAAGTCCATGTCCTGTTTGAAGTTAGTATTGGCGTGGAGAGTTTTCTGGTGATGGTAGACGGAAGGTAATATGTTCGTTCGAGAAGGAATTTCGCGTGTGGTCGAGGGTCGAGAGATGCTCACCTTGTGCGGCTACTGCTCCTACTACGTCGGTCAGTCTTGGTTGATCTTCTGCGTCGAAGGGTTTCCTCGTCCATGGGAGGTGCTAACCTATGCGGTTCTGGGACGCCAGACTGGCTACCGCTATGGTGTGAGCCATACTGAGGCGGGCTAGAAGAATGTTCGTACGTTGCAGGAACAGCGACTGGTTGCGAGTAGTAGTCTGGAATGATACTGTATGGTTGCGGTGGGAGGACGTGATATTGCTGGTAGTATGTGTTGATTTGGGACTGCGTGTACTGAGGTATTGTGGGTGTAGCGTAGGCTGTGGAAGAAGTGGTGTATGTCGGGTATGCATGATCGCCCGAGGAGTACTACCGTTATGTGTCAGCTGCGAAATAGCAAAGGGCCTATCGGAGTCATGGACGACATACCGGATATCCAGACATGACGAAATATGCTCTCAACGTCCACAGGAAAGCTGATAGGGCTGGGCTTGTGCCTTAGGGAAAAGATCGGGCGAGAAGTATGGGTGGATAGCCCTGGAAGCTTGTATATGAGAATCGTTGGTGGTGGGGCTCTTGTTGTTGTGCTTGAGTGGCGACCCAATGATGGCAGTGATATCAGGGGATGTCAGTGTTGTTGAGGCTCTTGATGTGAAAGCTGGCAGCGATGGTGGTTTTCGAACGAAGTGGTCTGTATACGTTTATATAACGGCATTCACTTTTGAGGCATCACTGCCCCACTTGGTCTCAGTTCAGTTCGCACATACAAAGACTCTGCAAGCGATTACACTGAGTCTAAGCCTGGTGAGCAACGCACGAAACCCAAGAATCCTTCGATGTTCTAGCGGTATCGAAGTCTCCACAGGCTGAGTATCTTCTGTACCAGACGAAGCTGAACAAGGTCGACTGTGCCGTATTTCGGAGGGAGTATGAAGGATCAAGGTACCCTTGTGTGTGAGGCTATGTAGTCTAGGCACAGATACGCAAATCCTCACGTGCTCGAAGGAATAGGGCTGACAACGGACGGAAAGCTTGATAAAGCTTTGGGAAAGAAATCGTGGCAAGGAGTTGTGTAAAAGACATTTATGACTAAGGCAGCAGCGTATTGGGGTGGAGGCGGAGGCTGAGCCGCGAGCAGATGTAAACAGGATCGAGGACCACCCCATGCAAGTCAACTTTCCATCCCTCCATCTTATGTTGTGCGCTAATACCGAGTTTTCAAAACCGGTGAGTGTAAAGTATGAAAACAGGCACGCAATCATGAACGAGTTGCTTTCGAAAGCACTTGGCTCAGAGTGCAGCTCCAATGGGCGGGCTCATTGATGCAGTTGATCTGTCGAAGAGACATATGGAATTGCTTTGGGCTTGCAGACCGCATTCACACCGCTCTGGTAACCCATGGCTCTGCCGTGCATCTGCATCTGCATCTGCCGTCCCTTGCTGCATGTCTTCCCGGTGCCCGAATCCGTCTGTAGCGATTCTCCGATGGCCTGGTTGATGTTATGCCTGTTAAGAGGAGTAGAATCTTCAAGACATCGCAGCGGGCCGTTGCGCGCTTGCCCTAGGGCATCAACTATACTCCAGATTCCTCAGTGTCACCGAAGACTACATCAGAGGGCGTATTGCAATCTGGCGTGTCAGTTCCCGAGCAACGGATAGCTTCGTGTCCATCGGCTATTGATGGGGAAATCAGCAAACGCCCCGTTGGGTGCATTGCCCAGTTGCGCGCGTCGCCTTCAGGTTAGCCAATGCGGTCGTTGGGGCATATATAGCTCATTCTCGGCCTAGTAGACAACACTTTTCGTTTCGTAGCCGCTCGGGCAGCCCTTTATTCCTTGGAACTGGATGGAGTACGATGGTAGACATAAAGCTAGATCGAAGAAGGGTTGGGCTCTGCCAAGCTCGCCTACGAGTCACCGGCCATACCCAATCTACGGTTAACCAATGAAGTCAGCCTCGACCCTAGCAACACCCTTATGTCAGAAAACGCCCGAACGGCAGCCTTACAATATGCAGGATATGCAGCCCTATGGATATGCAGCTCCTCTGGCCACGAGCCCCATCTAGGATACTGCGCATGTCTCACCGTACTTTAAGATGATGCTGTCCTAAAGTGATCAATCAGTCTGTCTGAACAGAATTGGACACTTTCACTATAGTGGGTACGCAATTCGATTGCATCAAACGATCTCCTCCCAAGGAGGAGATCCTTGCACTGACTACCTAATACTTCATACAAGACACACCTCCCCTATTAGAGAACAAAGCCTTGGCGATTGAAATACGGGCTGTCTGTTCATAGCTCGTCCTCCAAGAATTTGTAGGCAAACCGGAAGTCTGCTTTCCTTCGATTCATCCTGCATCGGGTTAGCGTTGCTACGATAAGAGGGCGTAAGGTGTTCAGAGACCGCATGAGAATGCGGGGGTTAGTGGGATGCCGGGGCGGTGAAGGGAATTGCGTGCTTACCATGTGCTCTCATAGTCGAAGAACCTATATGTTCCTTGCTCATAGTCGTCCGTGATTGCCTTTGGTTCTTCGTGGCGTTGGAACCATGTCTGGTACTGCTTGTGGAATCTCCAACTCTGCGACTTTAGCGCCTTTGCTGCGAGGTATTGCTGGTATGTGCCCTGGCGATAGTAGAAGGCGTAGAATAGAGCGTCTGTCTCAATGCGCGAGTACAACCGAGGGTCGTCGAATATATTTAGCGGCTCTTGAGGATAGTGAGAGGGTGTGTACGGATATGGGTTCTGCGGTCTGTAGTGGCGTGGGGCCTCCGTATCTGCAGAATCCGGCGCTGTGGCCATTGATGTGGCGAGCATACGTTCATCTGGTGGCTTGGATGATGATGCAGAGATGTCGTTCTTCGTTGCTTCGAAAGAGTCTAGCAAATCCTGCAAGCTCGAAGGCAAGTGGTACACCGACTCCTCCTCGTCATCGTCGGCGTGAGACTCTCCGTTGGTCAACGGCGGTGTGGCTGATTCGGAATCCTCTTCATCTACACGTTCAGGCGCCCCTGCTTTTCTACTCGACCGGTTTGCATCGTCTGATGATGGCGCACGTGATAGCGTCTCTTTCTCCACTGCAGGCGTCGCAGGTATACTTGCTGAAGGAGCCGGTGATTTCGATGACTGGACAAGCTGTGTGGATTCGGCATTCGAGACCTGAGGGCGCTGTGCTAATTGTGGATGTGAGTATGCAGGGGACGTTGTTGCGCTTGTCCGTGCGCCGCCCGGAGCTAAACCAACATGCGCCGCGGACACTCCCGGTGGTGGTGGCAGAGGTGCGATGCCCACGCCATTCTTGTCGCTTGCAGCTGCCGCTGCCGCCGCCGAGGCATACTTGAGTGGTTCTCCTGGTATTCGTGTTGGTAAGGGGGCAGGTTTCATCGAGCTGGCAGAAGGGTTTGAGACACCTGGTAAAGGTGTATGTAGAGTGGCTAGTGCTGGCAGTGGTGACTTCAGTTGCGTTGAGGGTCGACGTATACCTGATGACGCTGTGTCGGCAGGTTTTGTCTTTCCTCCCAGGCTTCCAGATCGGCCTTCCGTTTCCGCTATATCGTCCTGTATTGACTGCGTGTCTTGTGAGGACACATGGTCGGCATCCCCTCCCATGCCAAAGATGGCTTCCTCTTCCTGCAGATTCACGTCGTCGTAGATGGTGTCGTCCTCCATGAAGTCGGGGTCTGCGTTATTCTCCACGTAGTACCGGATGCTGTCTTCTAGCTCTTTCACTTCGTCCACCTCGACATTGCCATTCTCCAGTGCTCGTTGCAGCAGATCCAGTTTCCCTTGATGCCATTTATGGCGCTCGGCTGTTTCTTCTAGTTCCGACACGCGCTCGGCCCTTGCGTTGTCCTTCTTCTTCTTCACGACGGCCTGTAATGATTCCACCTCAGCCTCGATGGTTTCCACCTGGCGCTCCAAGTCTTCGTTCATTTGCACCAGGAAGTCCACCATTTCCATCTTTTCCTTGTCCTTGGGGTCCAGTTTCGATGCTAGCTGCAAGCCTTCTTTTGAATATGCCTTGGTCTTCATCTCCTTTTCCACCGCCTTGAACTTCTCCATTTGCTGCGACTCGTTAGCATGCACGCAATCCAGGGAATTAAAAGCTACGCACTGTCTCGATCAGTTTCCGTTGATCTTGTAGCGGCTTCTTGTCCTTGATCTCGCTCATGGTCGCCCATGTCTTGATCTGGTCTCGCGACCGCTGGAGCTTCTTGATCTCCTTTTTCAGTGAGTCTTCTAGCTTCTCTTTCTGTGAGGGATTGCCTGTCTGTTGTATCTTCTCGTGGATGCCCTCGAAGGTCGCCACGCCTTCGGCGACCTTCTTGAAGCATTTGTCGATTTCCTGCTGGAGCTTGCGTGCTGCCATTGCGCTGGCGTGGCCTCGTGCGGCAGGTGCGGCGTGGAGCCTCGTTGGTTGGGGCAAGTGGCCCGGGGCGAGTGAGATGTATGGGGAGCTGTGTGCGCGCGCGTTGCGTGCTCTTTGGCAATGGGTGGAGGTGCGCTTGTGATGTGTTTGACGGTTTGACGAACACGGAGGTTGAATGCGCATCGTAGTAGCGCGACTTGAGAGCTAGCGGGCGATCATTGCCAAGCCCAGGAACGCGGCCCCGCGTCGCGAAAAGTCATGTCGTCCCACGACTCAAAACACAATCACACTCTTCTTGCGTCTCGCATCCCTCTCAGCCCATGACTTCCTGATGACAATGGCTGTCCGTGCAGATGGCCGCTGATGTTATAACGTTCTATCACTCTCTCCCTACGCCTGTCCTCGCTCCCGTCGCGCCTGCACCAACAACCAGCGCGGACGCTACCCCGCCACTATGAGAGGCTTGTCTGTCCCAATTGCATCACACCATGCACCCACTAACTCTATGGTGACAGCCGTACTCCAAAGAGTCAAGTCAGCATCCGTCACCGTCGATGGCAAGCTCATCTCCACCATTGGCAAGGGCCTGCTTGTGCTGGCCGCTATCTCCAAGGACGACACCGAAAAGGACGTCCAGTCCATGGCAGAGAAGATACTGAAAGCAAAGCTTTGGGATGACGAAGCTACGGATCCTCCTGGCCGTGTGAGTTTGAGGGCGTCTAGCTGTTTGGCAGGCAACGACTGACACACACGAGTGGAAATGCGGCGTTGCGGACATTGGAGGGGAGGTCCTGTGTGGTAAGCATAACGCAGTACCTTGACGATGCCGTCTCGCTGATGGAGTGGCAGTCTCCCAGTTCACACTTTTGGCGAGCCTCAAGAAAGGAAACAAGCCCAGCTTCCACCAGTCAGCAAGCGGCGACAAAGCTAAGACCCTCTATAAGTCCTTCTTCGAGCATGTCCAGGGGCTCTACAAGCCTGATAGGGTTAAGGACGGCCTGTTCGCCGCCATGATGGATGTAGCACTAGTAAACGACGGGCCGGTAGGTATAGACTTTGAATGTATAGACGGAGAGGTACAGCCTCTGCATTCTTTTAGGCACATGCTTCTCTTTTTTAAAGACATACTAACTGCTGCCTAAGGTTACCATTCAAATCGATACTGATCCGCCAAAGATGGACGATCCAACTTCACTAGGCTCCAGTGATGTAAATGATCTTGTCAACAAGATGACCAAGATATCAAAAACGTTCGAATTACCAGTAGAGCTCTTAGAATGACAAAACTATATCACTATCCTTTCTTTCTCATCTTATTCGAATTGAATCACGTCTCTCACATCACTGAACGAAAATCCGGAGCACTAATCTTCATTTGATGCGTGTATGGCTTCGGTACCTTCCCACTGCTTTTTCATATTGGCCCCATACCAAGAGCCTTTTCTGGCCCTCAAAAATCTTGGACTCGAAATAGCAAGGCACATCGAGGTCGGCGCCCACACCTACGTTTCTCCGATCTTACAGCCCCTTGACGAATGCACTTCATCGCCCCGTACTCGCCCTGCCAAGCCTTTTTCGCATATCTCCGATCTATATCTTGATTTTTATCTCCCGCAGGCCGAAGGCGGTAATGGCCCGAAAATCTCGCTACTCCAACTACGCCTCATCTCTGCAGATGCTTCACCTGTTCCATCCTTCAGCTCAGTCAATGTTGGCCATCTCACCTCAACCAACAGGCGCTATTCTCACCGTTCAAGTGCTAAATGTGGCTTGCAGGCAGAACATCAGCACTGTTCTCGTACGAAAAAAGCAACTGGGCTGCCAACATACACTACATCACGAAGGCTCAAATGGCACAGTAACTGTCTTGATCGGGATTCGTTGCTCACTTCAGAAGGGTGTGGGGGCCGACAACGTCAGATCTACAAGTCAGATCTACAACACCAATGCCTGAAATTGGTCATTGTCGACGGAATATAAGGTTGCTCAACATTGATGTGTAATATGTTCGAAGCGGTGAAATCCTTGGGTGAGCCGTTGCTTTCGACAACTAGACCCCGAATACTCAACACTGCGTCGGCATGATACTGGCAAATGGCGGCACAGTGACAACTGTGGGGTCAACGTCAGTCTGCGTTTCATGCAATGACACCAGAGACGGTGATGGTGTGCTCCTTATCTCGAAATAAGTGTCAATGAGGTGGTAACTGTCTCTGCACGACAGCAAACTAGCATTCTCTAGCCACGACGACGAACCGTAACACAAGTTCGCCTTTAGCGAGTGGTTTCGAGTAGCACAATCGGTTATTATTCGATTTATGTATTTTACGCGTTTTCAGGCATGAAGAGCAGAGAGAAGAACCAATGTGGACAGAACACCATGACTTTGAGAAACCTACAGCCTTGAACCAGCAACACGTCGTGCTAAGTCAAGGCTACACCAACATCTTCAACCCTCAAAGCTTACCATACAACGGGCAGCTCTCCAACGATACCAACATCCTTCTTTGGCGGACTCCACTTGATCTCCTCGAACGGAATTGCAAGCTTCAAGTTTGGCAGTCTTTGGTAAATCGTAGCTGTATATCGTTAGTAATTGTTGCAAATCATATCCCGAAGAACCAACTCACCAAATACAATCTCCAACTCCCGTCTCGCCAAACCCTCCGCAACACACCTATGCTGTCCCCACCCATATCCCATTGCCTGTACCCAATCCTCTCCCCTCCCTCCCTCACTTTTACTCACGAACCTCAGAATATCAAACTTCTCAGGATCGGAGAACACATCCTCATCCCGACTCGCAGACTGCGTAGCCGCGATCACACCCTCGCCGGCTTTGATGGTGAAGCCACCAAGCTCGATATCAACTTTTGCTACGCGGCGGGTGGCCATAGCAGACGCGACATGCCAGCGGCAGAGCTCAGACACAAAGGCTGGTGCAAGACCCGGGTCCGCCTTGAGTTTCTCAAGATCATGAGGGTGCTGTTGAAGGGTCACGACTCCAAGGTTAATCATGCTGACCATTGTCGCATTACCTGCTACTAGCATGAGGAAGGCGATTTGAACAGCGTCGGAACGTTCGATGTGGCCGGGGAGGACTTGCTCGGTTACGAGTTTGGAGATGAGATCAGCTTTGGGCTCTTTGGCGCGTAAGTCGACGAGGTTCCCGATGTAGTCGAGCAGTGTTTTGGCGGCAAGACCGGCCTCGGATGCGGTGCCGCTGCCGTTGCTCCTAATCGCGTTTTGCTGGGTGAGGAAGGCAAGATCTTCAAAGGGCACGCCGAGGATCCCGTAGATGATCTAGTGTGGGTTGTCAATTGAAAGCTGGGCATACTTGAACGGGGAAACGTACATAAGAGGGGACTGGTAGGGCGAATTTCTCGATCAGATCGACAGGCTTCCCGTCATACTCTTTGATCATAGCGTCGAGGAGGGTGTCGACTGTTTGCTGGATATGTGGGCGCATGCGCTCGATGGCTGCATCGTCAATGAAGGACTCGACCATGCTCCTAGACATGCACGGTTAGATAACGGTCGACTCCTCGAAAGTAGAGATGTTGGTGTACCTTTGCTGCATATGCTGCGGTGGATCCATATCCACAAATGTAGGCTTGTTCTTGCCTGTTCAACATCGTTAGTCGATCCCTTCATGGAATTGAGAAATTTATTCAAGTCTTACCTGCTTCTTTACCGCCAGCACTCATCTCCGGGAATCCCGGCCGGCTCCTCTCCTGTCACTTCATCAGTATCCCATCCAATCCCGCATTGTGAATAGCGTAGTGGCTACATACCTTCGACAGCCGATCATCAGTCAACACAGACACAACATCTTTGTGCTTCACTACCAGCCACGGGTGACTTCCATCCCAGAGCTCGACTCTTGAGATGGGTTCTGTGGCTCGAAGTTTTGCGTACTCAGCCGGTGGGTCCCAGGCTTGTGGTCGCGCAAAGGGGAAGCTAGGAGGTGTAGGCCTGGATCCCATTGCTGTTGCGGAAAAGTATTTGAGGGAGATGTGAGTTTTGTTACGTGAAGTTCGAAGTGAAGATTGAATTAGTCGAGACGTGGTGAACATGTCAAGGCTGAAGTATGATATACATTTGAGCGACCATGCTGGTGGTTGTATTTATACTGGAATAGTCTGCCCTACAGCTATAATTAAGAAGCCATCGTATGATTACATGCTTCGTCAGAATGACTTCCAAAGCCATGCATACGGTGTGCATCTAACTCCCATATCCTAGTTTTCCACGGAGAAACCCTCATACCAATGGGTCGGATCGTGAAAACCGGAACCTTGTGCTTGTGGCACCTACTTTAGGCAATTATGCAGAAGCAGGGGAGCTGACATGCGAGGTTACTAACTAGTTGTTCGCCATTCGATGTTAATGCTAGTAAGGCTTTTGTTGTCCTGTTTTAATAAGCGAAATCGGATGACTATCGCATACTACTATGTGAAATAGAGGGTCTATTAATGGCCAATTCCAGACTTTCAACACGCAGAACTTGCGGGGAAGACGACAAGGCTGCATTGCGGATTTTAGCCAGAGCTCAGTATGGGGTGATGCGCTTACTCATGCAACTCTTTGCAGTATATACGAAGACTGACTAGGCCACAAGAGCGATGGCATTACGCTGAGTACAAAATGACCTTTGAAGAGAACTTCGGGAGGGGTCGTGCGCCATCGAGCTGAGAAGAGGTTCTTGAAATGGTACTTGTTATGACACGAGGAAACAACGACTCCGCGGGTCGGTCGGATCAGGCGACAATGAAGACTAAACTTCAAAAAACGGCAGACCGAGAAAGACAACGTATTTCAAATATAACTACAGTTCTCATACGATATTGCCCTAGACAAATCGCTCCATTCACGCCCATCCTGGATCAACTGACGACGCAAATATCCGAGATTCATGGGAGGTCGGTGTGGCCCTTAGGCATTCGCTTCCCTGAAGTAGAGAGCCTATGCGTCAAGACTGAAAGCAATAGTTCGAAGGTGTTGAGAACACAATTGTAATTGCTGAATCGAAAGTGTCTTGGTTTCAAAGAGGTCGTGATGTTTGCACTAGACCCATTCGAACTAAGACTAAACGAAAGAGGCTTAGCTTAGAAAGACTGATGATACAGGTACTTGTTTGACATCTGTCTGATTTCTTCAACATCAACAAATCTCTCATGGAGATCACATACTATGGTCTATATGGCCTATTTCTCCGATTCTTTCCTTGTATTACATCTTTGCTGCCTAGTCTGATTGCTCTCGAGTGGCACACATGGCCATTCCTTGTTCTTTGGATAGCTTGCGGTGTTCTCCGGAGTCGTTACTATGATACTAGAATTGTTCAGGACAGTCTCATCTTTGGAGCCATCAATGCCTTCCTACTAAGGGACAAACTGTTGGACCTGCCAAACACGATACAGAAAGAAATGCTCTCCTTGGACTTTACTGCAAAGCCGACGCCTTCGATACTTGTTCGGGCATTTGCGGTTTTACTCGTTCTGGTAGGAGCGGTTTTTTGGATCCGCCAATATAGGACTTCCATGAAGTATAGGAGCCCTAAATTCACATTTCCTCCAAACTTTACTAAGCTCATTCCGCCGGACCATCCAAAGGCTCTAATCTTCCCGTGCACAACAACGCATGCTCGCGTATTTCCAAAGAAACATTCTTTTGTCTACTCATATCTTCTCTATGGCATTCCGATATTCCCTAAGGTTATCTCGCCGGACGGGACTCGTTATGGTGTACTGAATGATAGGAAGGAGGGGAAGTGGTGGCTGCAGGTCCGGGCAGAGGATTATCTAGAGCGAGGGTATGGCGAGCTTGGGTTCTATGAGAAGCTGAAGATGACTCTGAAAGCTCAGGTATGTTGCGCTCATCGTAAACTTTTTTCACATTCAGACGTCGGTTCAATGCTCAAACGCATCTAAACGTAGAATTTAAACTTGCTAATTCGCGCAGGGGGTTCAAGAGTCAGAATGGTCGTATGCATATCTGGTCACTGCGCCACGCTTCTTCGGATATTCATTCAATCCGGTATCTTTTTGGTACATCTACGATGAAAAGCACGAACTTAAGAAGATGATCCTAGAAGTGAATAACACTTTCGGAGAGCGTCGACTCTACGTGCTTCATGGATCTGGTCCAACTGAGTCTCCCAAGATTTCCAGCTCTGAACTAGCTGTATTGGATAAGTCGACTTTTCCAAAGAATAATTTCGTAGACAACTGGCAGAAAGACTTCCATGTCTCGCCCTTCAATTCTCGGAAAGGCGGCTACTCACTGAAAGCTCTCGATCCCTTTCTCTCCCAGTCCGCTAAAGTCGACAATACCATCACTCTTACATCTTCAAAAGAGCACGCAAAGATTGTTGCTCGAGTATACTCGACCGGACCGCCGTTAGACCCGACCAATTTAGGTCTCTTGGGAACTTTGCGATTCATAGGAGGGTGGTTCTGGGTTGGTTTCTTGACCTCTCCGCGTATTCTGAAAGAGGCATATAAGCTGTATTTCAAACGAAGTCTACATGTTTGGCTTAGACCAGAAGTGCTACCAACCAGTATTGGGCGCGCACCTTCCTCAATTGAAATGCAAGTACTTTTGAACAGCGGTTTTCTTCATACTGACTTCGACTAGCGCCCTTGAGAAGGTCTTCGTGTCCTATCTATATAGCCTGGTGAACGGATCAGCGGAGCAATTCAACATCACTCTTCACACCAGCATCCCACAACGACCGAAGGAGTTAATTGCATCGACATACATTCAGGGCCGCGAGATCAATCCTAAGATATTTGAGATCAAAGTCCTCAATCCATCCTTCTACACACGCTTCGTGCATTATGCGTACACATCGGAAGCTTTTGACCGAGAGTGCCTCTTCACAGACGACAAAAACCGAACGTTAGAGATTTCTCATCCGGAGTTCCTTCCTTTACTATTTCCCAATTATAAATCCAAATCCGGGGAAATGGACAGGAGGGCAAGAAGAAGCTATCTGGATGAAATAAGATGGACCTTGTTACGTCAATTAAGGTGTGCGCCAGCGGAACCAGCATATCCGGAATCTCAGAGTTCTGCGAATGTCAAAGTCTCCGATATAAGAGCACTGCCCTTTTCAGATCTGGACAACGACATGCGAAAACCGTTCAGCGTTGGCGCTGGTTCTTACAGAAGGGGAGTCACGAAAATCTTCCTAGCAAAGCGATTCACTTTTGGCTTCGTTGAAGTTGTTGAAGCAGTTGAGTTCCTACTGAGAGTGTTGTTGTGTTATTTTGGATCCAAAATGCTTGTCTCTTGGTCTCATGATGCGGAACAGTATGGCTTGGGTAGAACCTTGTACTTGTTTCCGAAAGCCGATTTTGGAGAACTAAGAGTTGCCTATACGGAAGGGTGGTGGCTCTTGAGGTTAGGAATGTGTACATGTGCTTGTCATTTGTATGGTTTAATGAAGGGATATAGGTAGACGTATCTTGATTGATGCTTATTATCGTGCTATGTCATGCTGCCTGGTATCGACTTTGAGGGACTATTTTGGTAACTACTAGAGCTTCATATAAGATCAACATCAAAAGGATGCCCAGTTCTTTCACGTGTATACACGAACTCTAGCACGAGCGGTCGAATGGTGAGGTCTTAGATTCCTCGCCGGTTCTATCCACCATGTTGATAGCCGAGGTAAATCGCGGACCCGACATAGCCTAGCGCAACTCTTAGTCTTCATTCTGAGGCTCTTAGACGCGTGCATCTTCACATGTCTCCACATGTCAAACATCAAGGAACACAGCAAAGGAAGACATGTGAAGCTGTGTATCGCTCGCGTGCCGCACAGAAAACTTACCTCAGCATCATTTCAACTGCGATGAAGAGAGCATGGGAAGTAACGCGTTTGGGAGGTGGAAGAGAAGGCTTTTAGCTGAATGTTCACGAGCCATTGGCCAACGTCATCCCGTTCGAGCTTCCGTGCTCCCCTCGTAACCCCGGATCGGCACCGTTCTGCTAGACACTTTTCCCTTTGGGCCGAGGGGCAATTCACTCACCTCCATGGCCTCTGGCCGCTGATTCACGACGGTTGTTCCTCGGTGCGTAGTCGGTTCAATATGGTGCGGTCACCCGGACGTTACCGAATATGAAGGTTGCTAACCTGGGGTCTGGGGTTGGGTGGACCTTCATAAAGGCTTGGGTGGCTGCTCGAATACAGTTCCGAGGCATTTTTGGTGTCATCGTCTTGTCATTCCAGTTAAAGAATCCCCCCTCTTCTTCCAAACTTCTCTTTATACATCAAAGTTAGACGAGCTTGTTTACATACATTCCAACCTAACCTTGCATATACATACCACTTCGCCCACTATGGCAAACCTTGATGCTGAAGAGCAGAAATATCTACAGGAAGTGGAGGCAGTGAAGAAATGGTGGAGTGATTCAAGATGGAGATATACCCGAAGACCCTTCACAGCAGAGCAGATCGTGCAAAAGAGAGGCAACATTTCGATTTCGTATCCAAGCAATGAGCTGTCGAAGAAGTTGTGGGGAATCCTAGAGGACAGGTTCAAGGTCCGAAGCCCATGTCCAGGACTTGGAGAAATCAACTGACGTATCCTAGAACCGGGATGCAAGCTTCACATATGGTTGTCTAGATCCCGTCATGATCACACAGATGGCAAAATACCTGGACACAGTGTATGTGTCGGGCTGGCAGTGCTCATCGACGGCCTCTTCTACTGATGAGCCTGGCCCAGATCTTGCAGACTATCCTATGGTAAGCCCCATAGCATATTTGTATCGGCATAGCTAATTCAGCATAGACCACTGTCCCAAACAAGGTGCAGCATCTCTTCATGGCACAGCTCTTCCACGACCGTAAACAACGAGAGGAGCGCCTATCAACCCCAAAGGAACAACGTTCAAGCTTGGCGAACACCGACTTCCTACGCCCGATTGTCGCTGATGCGGATACTGGGCACGGAGGTCTCACAGCCATCATGAAGCTCACAAAGCTGTTCATCGAGAAGGGTGCTGCGGGTATCCACATTGAGGATCAGGCACCGGGAACAAAGAAGTGCGGACACATGGCCGGAAAGGTGCTCGTGCCCATCAGTGAGCACATCAACCGTCTAGTCGCCATTCGAGCCCAGGCAGACATCATGGGTTCCAACCTCCTTGCTGTAGCTCGTACAGATTCGGAAGCAGCGACTCTCATCTCGTCGACTATCGACCAACGCGATCACCACTACATCATCGGCTGCACAAATGCTGTTCTACAACCCCTCAGCGAGCTCATGCACGCAGCTGAGCAAGCTGGCAAGAATGGCGCGGAGCTCCAAGCCATTGAAGATGCATGGACCAAAGAAGCGCATCTCAAGCTATTCCATGAAGCCGTCACCGATACGATCAACACTGGAATACACGTAAACAAGCAGGAGCTTATCCAGCAGTTCTTGGAGCAGAGCAAGGGCAAGAGCAACGCCGAGGCGAGAGCGATTGCCAAAGGGTTGACTGGTGTAGATGTGTACTTTAACTGGGATGCGGCAAGGACAAGGGAGGGTTACTACAGATACCAGGGTGGCTGCCAGACAGCTATCAACCGTGCCATTGCTTATGCGCCGTACGCGGATATGATATGGATGGAGTCGAAACTGCCAGATTACGCGCAGGCGAAGGAGTTTGCTGAAGGTGTGCATGCTGTGTACCCAGAGCAAAAGTACGATATACCCCAGGTTTCTTCCCTTATGCGCACAACTAACATCTCTTTAGACTCTCATACAACCTCTCACCCTCTTTCAACTGGAAAGCCGCTATGCCTCGCGACGAACAAGAGACTTACATCAAGCGTCTCGCCGCTCTTGGCTACTGCTGGCAATTCATCACGCTTGCGGGTCTCCACCAAACTGCACTCATAGCTGATACCTTCTCCAAGGCATACGCTAAGCATGGCATGCGTGCTTATGGCGAAATTATTCAAGAGCCAGAGGCGGAGAACAAGGTCGACGTTCTCACGCATCAGAAATGGAGTGGCGCCAATTATGCAGACAATCTGCTGAAGATGGTCAGTGGAGGTGTGAGCTCGACATCAGCAATGGGCAAGGGTGTTACGGAGGATCAGTTCAAATAGAGATGAGAAGCGAAGGATATTTATAAGCAAATTGTAGAAATAATAGTTGCAATCTTACACCCCAACCACGGAATCCATCTATGACAGTACCCCTCACAGTGTGCAACTCTCGCTCTAGACATTTTAGGGATCCGCATTCCTCATTGTGAGACAATGGAATTCGACTAGTCTTGCAAAATACGGTTGTAGTTGCCTGAGAGCTCTTTGCTAAGGGTAGCTGGGTTCTTTGCCATTTGGCTGAAAATTGCTTAGCCACCCCTCACCTGATACTGCAAAGGAAGTTCCTTTGTGGGTTTGTTCGTCCAAGCATGACATGTTGCCCTATTTTGGATATCAACGCCACTGCATAGAGCTCTTCACTATCAACGCCCACCGCAAGTTATTTGAACAGTCAATTCTCTTTACTACATCTTTCTGGATGACTACCGACTTACAAACGGCGAATGCGCCCTTAGAACATTGCGTCCAGTTATAATCTTTCGAATCTGATCGATGTGTTATTGACAAATGGAAATTCACCCGCACCACGACTGAAGATGCTGCTCACATAAACAAGGAGGCCAAAGCTGATCCGAGAAGCCAAAATACAAGTGTATCAAACACACTATCGATGGCCGTAGAGGCCCAGTTTGACTTCCGTCCTCCCCACCAGTCCCGCAGGAGACAAATCATTCGACGTGTACACCCACTAGGCAAGATTCTACACGATTGCGACTGAGCAAAGCCCTCGTTTTCTGCTTCGTTATACCCAGGACGAGCTGTACACGTCTACAATCACGCTCAAAGGCCTGACATCAGTTGCTGAGAAAAGATTTTCTGCCACTTATTTCTCGGTGTTAGCGAGTAGGCGGCTAGTTCCCACTGTGTAGACTTTGAGAAGAACTTGATTGCTTTCAAGGCCAAGACACAGATCAAGAACATCATTTATTTCGTATTTGGATCGTCCCCCGAGAATCCAGAAGACCAGATTGAAGGCGAAGCTGGTCTGTTGGACTATTATCAGAACTACAGCTCTCTACAGTATATCATCGCCAGCAGCACGGCAACAGTGGCAGCCACTCGAAAATTTAATCAATTAGAACTCTTATAATTGACTTGCTTGGCTAGTGAGCAGATAGGGTACCAACATAATTCCTTAGGGCGCAACGCTGCTTAGATTAAGACCTAGAGTCTGGTGTTTAAGTTAGAAACTGCCCATTTACAGGTTACAAACGAGGTAGAGAAGTGCAAAGAGTGCCAGGGGGTTGCTGAATGTACTAATAAGGGATTTTAGACCTTAGTGAATGTTCATATTAGAGTAAGAAAGGATGTGAACACATGTAGGTCAATAGGATAATGGATCTGCCAAGTATAGTAGTGAGCAGATCTTCGATTTTTTTCCAGAAAGCTAGTTGATGCCTTTGTGTTGGTTGTGCAGAGAAGGTTGAGCAGAGATTGGTCGTCAGACATGATGGTGGTGGCGGGTGTCTTGATGGTGACGATAAGAAACGGTGGGCGAACCCGAATTCGCAAAGCTGCTGATTCTCGTTTCCACGAATCACCTGGTGTGGCTATGGATGGTGCTGTCCTACCACGAAGCGGAAAAGCTCCCTCTCAAGAGAGTACTGTGCACTGAGGGGAGCATCGGAGAAACACAACAACACCCCTACACTGCAGTGCAACAAAGTATAAATGGTCCAAGTTCTTTCGTAAATCGCGCGGCACAGCCGCATCTGCTGGTCCCTTCTGCACTACGCAATGTCGCTCAACGTCACCAGGCAATCAACAGCCGCGCATGGAGTCTCAAGACGCAAGGTTGGACCGCTTTTCATTGGACAGCTCTGCCGAAGTAGCTTTGCCTTTACAGTACTTCATAGGCGAATTGCCCACTTACACCCCACTCCCACGACCAAGTGACTAACACCATTCGTGCGTTGTCTATACAAATTTTGCCCGAGGTGCTACTGCTGAGCGTCTCGTTGCTTAAAGTTGAGAAAGATCTTATACATAGGAGCTGGAGGAGGTTCCACTAGAAAATATTAATTCTTTCGTTTTCAATGCAAGAAATGTGCGATTATGGAGTAAATAGCAGCAAGGAAGCGTTCTTGTATGAGCGTTTCAATCCAACAACGTTCCAAGAGAACGACCTCGGCATTGGTGGAAAGTGTTCTAGCAGCGGTGATGGTGCTTTACCTAGTTGTTTATATCCATTATCCCTGTACTTTAATCAGCCTTCAATCTTGACTAATCTCAATTTCAATTGAGGAGAAACCAATAGGATGCCAACCTTCTCCCCGGCATACTGGGTACATTTTGCTTAACAACCCTCTCACTCGTTGAGATAAAGTGCTAGGGTTCTTACCCCATGCGCGTATCCTACTATCTCTTTTGCTTTTGGATTAGGCTACCAGCACAATGAATGTTTTGCACGTGACCACTGCCCGTCAACCTCTTAATTTCGTCCAAACATCTTTTGACTACGCCACATCCTCACACCTTAACTTACACTAGACTCACAGTTCAGCCCCGTCCGTACAGGTTACCCTAAAGTGAGATGCCGCGCAATACTTCTCGACTGCGCCTCACCGCCACAATATATGGGCTTAACCGAGCTGACGGTATGTGAAGATTCGGAACTCAATAAGCCCTTTTAGGCGCAGTCGGGCGGAGCTGTGATCAGCTGGACACGGGTTCGTATATCGCGAACCAAAGTATAGAAGAGTGGGAGGGTCGGTCGCGATGCGGGTACTTTTGAAACTTTCAATTTTTTTTCCGAATCAAAAACTTGTGCGACTTACAGCCGACTTGACGATCTGTGGTCGACGTCCGTGAACATAAACTTAAGCAGCCCCTTTACAGTTTCGAGTTTCGGGTGACATACACAACGACCGCGAAAAAGATCGTAGTGATTTTATGTGAAAGCGGAGGTGTTACCAAACCAACCTCATCTTCACCATCATCCGGGGCAACACCACGCTGCACACCATAATCGATCTTGAACAACCTACCCACATTACTTCCAAAATGGTCAAAGACACACTATACGACCGCATACACTTCCCCTCCGAATCAACATCGTCCTCCTTGTCAGATTCTGAGGAGCCACTTTATACGGAGATTCGTATTCCTCTTCCCAGAATACCCCAGCCTCCCTCCTCCACATCACGATCCCCGCCTACATCAACATCGCGATCACGCGCGCAAACCCTCGCATCATCTTTCTCGCCATTCCATAGGCGGCGAAGCTCGAGCCCCGCAGTGAAGAAGGAACTGGAGAGGGAGAAAGAGAAGCGGATATCTACGGGGTCGATAATGAAGGATTTAGTGAATAGGAAGAAGAGGTCTGAGACTGTGGATGCGCTGGCGGTGCTGCCGGCTGTATTGGTGTTGAGTGCGGAGTTATTCACACCTGAGGAGGAGGAGAAGAAGGAGAAGAAGAATGATGGAAAGGGCGACTGAGAAGAATGCTGGAACGAGAATTGGAATACACATCAGACGGAAGAAAGGAAAACCCCTAACCGTGCAAAGCGGAAGAGCATCCATCGCCACTCTAACAGGAAAGTTTGCGCCGCGTCGAGAGCGAGGATAGAAAGCGTGAAATGAGGAGATCTGAGGTCTCGGTGTATTTGGTGTTGAGGCGGAAGTGTAGTACGATTGATGCCATCGCGTAAGAGATATGTTGTCCTTGGCGAGTTATTGAAGAGATAGGAGCATTTCGTTGCTTGTCTTTCATATATTGGTACCTGTCTTTATTTGAAATAGGCGGGCAGACACTTGTAATTCTAAGATTCGGATTGTGTTCACAGATGATAAATTTCAATACCAATCATGTGTATCAATAGCTGCGGATAGCGACTTGAGAGACAAAGAGATAGCCAGTGAGTTTAAAGCGATGACATCATGCTACGAGGTCTTCAAACGATGGCGTTTGAAGGATCAAGTTTGGTGTTTCTCTTAGGAGGTTTGGGAGCGTTTTAAGTCATGAAGCGATGCGCACGTGATCTACCCGCGCGGTTTCTCTTCGGTAGAACAGCTTCCTTGGATCCGGTCTCAGCCCTCAACACACGTCGCTGTCTTCACCGCTATGCATGCAAGACGAGGGACTCACCGCCGGCTGCATGTCCTGATCGCTTCATTCGCCTTGTGCTTCCTTGCTACAGTAGTTGCCACTTCGTGTATCTCAATTATTCGAACGCTTCTACACCTACGCCCAGAACGTGAATTTAAGCGCTATGAGGCTGTGATGGACGTCAAAAAGCAATGCAATTTTGGTGGTATAATGCAGGCCTTAGTGGCCTCCCACCTTTTTCCATTGGTCCGATAAAGCTCAACATGTAAAGCGAACGGCGCAACACGCCTCAGCTCCCCACGCAGATAAGCCATGCAGGTTGGACAAGCCCAGCCCCATCAAGCCCTGTGATGTCTTTGCTGTCTATCTCTTTTGTCTCAAGTCTTGTGTTTCTGATTTCTCCTTCTCTCTTTCGCCAATCCTCTCTCAACTTACACCGTCACATTGCCAACAGCTGCTACTACAGACTCGACAACGCATAGGACCGCTAAATGCACGACTCATAGCATGGTCTATATCCCACAACATGTCCCTCCAGATCACGAGGCATCCATATTCTAAACCAGCCCCACGATAAGGACAAAAAGTTGGATTATTGGTGTGCAAACTCTCGCTAGAACTGAACATGATCAAATTCTCAGTCGAATCATGGATCTGGTACACTTTCGCTGTTGGGATGATTGTAGCAAGACTGTACGTGCAACCTCAACAATACAGCCTTGTCCTGCGCAGATATTAACGAGCGATCATAGCGTTTCACGTACACTTCTTTTTAGAGGACCAAAAGGGCTTCAGTATGATGACTGGATTATGGGATTGTTCGTCACGAGTTGCTACACCGTCCTCATTGTCATGCTCAATCAAGAAGCAAGCACGAACTCCAATCTTATCCCTCCTGGTTTTGATATCAGCACCCTGACAGCCCAGGACATCGCCGACCGCGAGTATGGGAGCAAGATTGTCGTCATCATCGAGCAGATGTATATCTGTATTATCTGGGCATGCAAGGCATGTCTCCTAATCTTATACCACCGACTTACCCACATGGTCGCAGTCAAAGAAAATATCGCGGTCAAGTTACTTGCCGTCTATATCGCTCTAGGCTTTGTGGTCATGGAAATTTTATACTTCGGTGCATGGTGTCGTCCGTTTCATCAATATTGGGCTGTGCCATCGAAATCCTTGGAATGCACCACTCTTACTAGTCATCGGATCACCAATGCTGTCTTCAACATGTACGTACAGCCAGGGGCCAAGGTGAATATCTTGTAGCAAAGTTATTGCGAGACACTGTCAGGTAGTGTCGCAGAAACTTCGCAGCAAGATACAATCCTTGTGCCTTTCCCCTATCTATTGCTGTACAATTACTTTGGAGAATCGCGCTGACCTTGGCCCTCGACCTTTAGCTCATCCGAATGTATGATTCTATGCATCGGTTGCCCAATGTTTCTTCGCAGTCAGCTACCCTGGAAGCGGAAATTTATTCTGTGTTGCGTATTCAGTCTCGGCATCTTCGCCATCATCGCAGCCGGCCTAAATAAGTACTATAGCTTTACTAGGCCGTATGAACCAACGTGGATCAACTGGTACGTTCGTGAAACCAGCACCGCTATTCTAGTGGCCAACCTACCTTTCACTTGGACCCTCCTGCGGAAGATTTTCAACCTAGGAGCATTCGATGAAGAGCACCCACCGCCACCGACATACCACTCCTCACGCACAGCAGGAGGGCGACGGACAGCACGCGCACATACACATCCACATTCACACCAAGGGGCTAGCGGTGGAAGTGGAGAAAAGCATTCAGGCACTCACACCAATGGCTCGGGAGACAAACGAGGCCGATCCCTGAGTTTGATAGGATCTATATGCGCCGCGAAAGAAGAAGACCACCATGAGCCCGTCAGCGACAACAGCCAGCATAGTGAGAATAGGTTGCTAGAAGCAGCCTCGATCCAGCCCAGGGATTTCGGCTCAGCTCCCGTCTCTCGTCCGAACACGAGTCCCGATTTCATCACCAACGCCTACGACATGTCCAGCAACCTCGAGCGCGGCATCTCTCCATCATCAACGCACTCTCTCCCTCCTGCTCGGCCCATCTCGCTCTCTCCCTCCGCCTCACATCGTGGACGCCTTTCGCCCACGCCCTCGCAATCTGGCCGCCTCTCTCCCACGCCCTCACAATCTCGCCAACTTTCTCCCACGCCCTCACGCCGTGGCCGTAGATCCCCCACGCCCTCGAACCACCACAACCCTTCCTCCTCCTGCCGCCCTTCAATAGATAGCACAATCAGACCCTTCCCTGCGCCAACCTCGCTACTCACGTCTCCACGGCGGGCGCATCTCGCGCCTGATCTTGCGCGCTCAAGATCTTCGAGCGTGGCGTCTGCTTCTACTGCGAACACGTTTGCGACTTCGTTGCGCACTGCTACCATTATCCGTACAGGCACGGCGGTTGGCCCTGTCACCGGTACGGGAGGTGGGAGGAGTGCTAGAGATCGGAGGGCGAGGGCAAGGATGAGCACCTGAGGCCAGGGGCAATGCTTGTGCCTTGTGTCCTTATCATCCACTTTCTCATGTTCTCATTTCCGAGGACGAAACACCGGCGGCGGACATGTTTCTGCCATTTTCTTTTGTTCAGATCCTTTGATCGCGGCGTTCTATAGGACGATCTCTGTACGCAGATTATCGCAAGGCTTTTGATATTGGCGTTTTTGCATGGGTTACGACTGAGATACCTTGGGGGTGGCGTTCTTGCTCGCTTTTTTTTTAGCGTTTGCTTCATATCTAGCTATCCATATTCATATTCACATTCACATTCACACTTAACGTTTGACAACCATTGATCAGATAGTGACATTCTAGATTCGATAGCAAACCTCGGTTTCTGAGCAAGTACTCGGAGTGGGCCCTTCCGCGTGTGCCCCGGATGGCAAATCCGGAGGGTGCCGAGTCTTGCTTACACAATATGCTTGTACTCAGCATTGAATTAACGTCCATTTATAGATGCCCCCTCTTCGGTACGGATACTTTCTCTAGAACAAGATAGGATCCGCAAGTCGAGTATCCATAGCGATGGTGCCCACTACAAAGCGCTGTGACCTCACTCTGCAGCTATGCGCTCTGCAATCCTGTCCGGATTTGTACTTAGACTACAGATTTACTGAAACATCGGCCCCTCGCAGATACATGGAAAGATACTTTTAACGTGTACCGTCTAGACAAAGCCGGATCCCGTACGCCCGGCAATGCAAGCATGCAAACGCAGGTCCTCCAAAACGCATCTACAGATACAAAGCTATGAACAGCGCGGGAAAGACCAAAAAACCACAGCACTGCAGGCCAGTAGATGACAAGCAAACAGCATTATGACATTGCCATATTAAGGTATGGAAACACTTTTTTTCTTTTCTCGCCGCCCATCGCCTACTCACCGGGCCGGGCCCATGTTTAGGTAGTTTATATGGTTTCTATAGTCACAATGAATGGAGCCCGTGGCTCCAGATAGAGAGAGCGTGTGGGCTTCATCGATCCGCAACGCCCTACTGACACCGAAAAGGAGACAGATAGACCCATTATGTATGTATGCATGCGCGCCAGGTATCCAAACAGCAGAGACCGCCCTCAAAGATGGCCTAGTGGCGAGAATCGGGGTGGAGGTGGGAAGGTCCGTTTGTGGTCCGGTGGACGACTAGTTGTAGTCGAAGAGCACGCTGATGCTCTCGCCGTGGTGCACTCGTCTTATCGCCTGTGTTTTTTGTCAGCGAACCGCCGGTGTGCTTTGCGCATGGTAGACTCACCTCCGCGAACACGTTGCCGACCTCCAGAACCTCCAGCTTGGGACAGCGGGCTAGGTGCTCTGTCTGGTCCACACTGTTCGTCACAACCACTTTATCAAGGGCACTAGCGTTTATCCTGTCGATAGCATCTCCGCTCAGGATTCCATGCGTGAGCAGCGCATACACCTTCGTAGCGCCCTCCTTCTTCAACAGCTTCGCGGCGCGTGTGATGGTGTTGGATGTGTCCGCCAGATCGTCAATGAGGATGGCGGTTCGGTCTGCAACGTCGCCGACCAACATCATGGTGGCGTTCTGTCGGTCGCTGATCTGAGTGGGTCTGCGTTCCTGTGCCGCACTATTAGCAGATAGCCCCCAGGGCCTTCCAGTTTCAGGTACAACCAACCTTGTGAATCAGCGCAAAAGGCATTCCAAGAGCATCCGCAATGGCCGTCGCTCTCTTCGCTCCTCCAGCATCCGGACTCACAATCACGGCATTCTGGTAGTTGGGGATGTTGTACTGCACGTATTTTCGGAGCAGATGTCGTCCATACAGGTTGTCGACGGGAATGTCAAAAAAGCCCTGGTACTGCGGGTCGTGCAGGTCCATGGTGATGACATGGTCCGCGCCTGCGCAGGTGAGCAGATCCGCAATCAGCGTCCCTGCCTGAGAAACCCATTGCTTGTAACCAGGCTGCGACACAAAACTAGGCGGCTTGGTAGTTTTGTGGTAGATGCCATTGACACCATTGACACCATTGACGCCGTTCACAGCTGCAGCCTTGTCGGACTTGTCCGATTTAGCAGAGTCCATGGTCTCGCTGCGGCGCGGC
The DNA here is from genome assembly GCA_014905255.1 of Herpotrichia juniperi. Classification (NCBI taxonomy): domain Eukaryota; kingdom Fungi; phylum Ascomycota; class Dothideomycetes; order Pleosporales; family Melanommataceae; genus Herpotrichia; species Herpotrichia juniperi. The sequence continues at coordinate 436,831 of BLYF01000048.1, read as the reverse complement.
TGGTGATGGCCCTCGGGGTGGGAGGTCGGCTTCATAGGGCTGCTAGGCGAAGTGGTGCCGTTTCGCTCGTCCATCTTCAGGCGACCAAGCTGATGGTTTAGCGACTGAGCGCCGTTCGCCAGGCCGGCGCTCTCCTGCTGGCCTGGGTAGGGCGTCTGCGGCCGGCTTTCGAAGGTGTATGTGGTGCCATTGCGGCTATGGGTGGAGGTGGGTGGCACCCTGGACAATGGGGCGCCCGTCTTGTTGTAAGGAATATCGCTTTGGCGCGAGTATGGGAAGAGGGGGAGCACGGCTGTGATGCGCTTTGCGGAGGCAGTGCGGCAGGCTGAGATGGTGATCAGAAGCTCCATCAGGTGGTCATTGACCTTGCCGCCGCCGCTCTGGATGATGAAGACATCTTTCCCACGGACGCTCTCTTGGATCTCAACGCGTGTCTCGCCGACTGCGAACTTGCCCAGCAGAATCTTCGCGGGCGGAACGCCAAGGTGGTCGCAGATGGTTTGCGTGAGCTTCGGGTGTGAGTTCCCGCCGAGCACGACAATGTTTCTGACCATGACGAAGGTTTGGGGGGTGCGGTGCTGCTGCGTCTGCTTCTGCTGCGGTGGGCGCGCAGGGACAGGTGTGTGGTTCCTTTCGCCGTTGGGGGGCGTGGTCGCAGAATTCTTCACGTATTCGGTGGCATGGTGGATGAATCAAAGATTGCGACAGACTCAAAGGCGAAGTTTTCTAACGTCTCGGCTTTCTTTCTTCACCGGGCTAACGGTGCCGAGTAACGCGCCGGCAGAATTAAGCTACCAAGCGTTCAAGCACGAAATCGCCGCCTGCATGTAAGCACCTAGGCGCCTGCAGACGAGGCATCGTTTACGGCAATGCTTTGCAGCGTGAGAGCGTGACAGCGACCATCATGAGCCGTCTGCAACAAGGAATCGCCGTGAATGGTCGTGAATGTGATGGCGGCATCGTGGCCCTGGAGCCGGGCAATGAAGCCACCCGCTTTGTCAGGCCGGGAGCGGTTAGTGCCTCGTTACGAAAGGCATCAAACGCCGCACTGCACTGTGACACTCAAGAGAACATAGTACACGGCACAGATAGATACCAATATAGTTCACCGGTGTACGTACTTGGCGCGGGTTCAGCACGTGGCACTGCAAATACAGTTTCGTTGACCGTTCAATGTATATAGAACGGAATGCGCCGCGGTCCTATCATCTGCACCTACACTCCCTCTTGCCAGCTCCGAGGGACCGTTTTGGGGAATGTATTGGCCATGTTACACGTTTTGGGTCAGGGGATAAGTGGAGTAATCGGAACTTGATGGGCCCCACTGTGTCTAGCAGGACATGTTTCCTGGGGAAGGCTGGCAAGCTGGAGTGAGTGCTTCGGGGTAGAAGAAAATAGCGCATAGTATAGTTGAGCGCTTATGTGTGAACGCAGACAGCTCCCCTGCTTTTCGTGCGCTTAAAGCGAGCAAACCACGTGGCATCGTGAGCCTATCCTATTGATCGTTCAAGGTGGTGCCGGATGCAACCACTTCTGGATTGAGGACGCCAGAAGCCCAACAACAAGTCACTAAAAAGGCAAAAGAAAGTGTCATCGAGGTGCAATGACTTCATCACAAGATGCCAGGAGCGTTTTCACTGTGACGGCTTGTACTTACCCTTTTCTTTCTCCGTCGGATGCATCATGTCATGTGCAACGAAAAGAGGTGTGCATAGCATGTCGGAATAGTTGAGTGAATATAGTCAAACTTCTCTTAAACTCCTCGTTGTGTATCCACCTAAAAAAGTTTCTGCTCCCCCTCCTAACAATCACCCACCCACGCGAGTAACTTCAGCTCAACAGTTTGTTGTATTGCTCATGTGTGGCTGATGGTAGGAGTAGGAGTCGTAGATAGAGATAGCGGTATGACCAACGGCACCTCTCGCCTAAATGACAGCTCCTACGTTCTAGATGTTTGACTGAAACGTGACTTGTGTGACAAAGCGAGCCAGACCCCAGCCCGGGAGCGCAGGGACAGACACCCACATAGCCGTATCTGGTGGAAAAGTTGTTGACCGCGTGGTAGCCGCGGCATAGGACGAGCAACCGAGCATGGCGTTTCTTCAACAGTTTTGACTTGAAGTATCGGGAATCAACAAGTTCAAATGTAAATAGTCTTGTAATGCCAATGTCGTTCATCCTGAATACAGCATATCCCTCGTCCTTATTGGCGACTTCGGTTCTTGGCTCTGTGTCCCTTCTGACCGCAAACCCTCTCATACGAATCCGAATATTCCCTTCTTTGTGAATCTCCCTAACTAGCACCAAATCGCTCTCCGCTGCTTTGCTGGCAGATATGCCAACCCAGGCATGATCAGGTCAGTAAGGGGATTGCGAACCAGAGTTAGTTATACTTCGTTGTGATGCTCGGCAATGGGGGACGCTGATGGTGTGTTCTCACCAAGATGTGCTCGCCACCGAAGTCTATGCTGAATTGACTTAACCATAGTCAAAATGTGGGGAAGTCCCAAATATTGCGGGAGACATCTCGGTTGGTCGGGGCAGCACTATCGGGCCAAGAAGCCGATACAAAGCAGGGCATATACTCATATCATCTGACTACTGGGAATTGACATGTATACAGTGTAATGTCGAAAGGAAGAAAGTCGGAGGAGATGCTATTGAGATGGAACGAAGATGGACAGTCGGCTTGAGCATCGTACGAAAGAAGCAGATACGCAATAGTGAAAGCGATTTTTGTGATTAAGCATGCTCTGGGCGTGATCATGAGGAGTCCTCAAAGAAGTGCCGAGCTCCGTACTCGCCTTTTTACCGTTTCCTAGAAGAACTAGGTTTACACGATGCGTTTCATGAAGACTGGCTGTTATTGAAATTAAGGTGGTTGGACATGTCGCGTGCAGAGGTGGAACGTGTTCAGCCCAGTCGCGCAACATTGCCTTTGGGTGGCATGTTTCTTGTGGTCAGATTCCATACCTACTATGATTTGACACAGATGAGGTGACAAGGTTTTGGTGGCTTAGTGGTAGAGGAGAAGGTTTGTGATAAAAAAGAATGAGTTTGTGCTTGAATTTTCGCTCAAGCTCTTTCCTCGTTAGCTTTGGAAATCGCGACTAACATTATGCAATCTGCGATGTATGTGATAAGTTGATGCAGCATGACTTGGTGCTGAGAATGAGAAGAACCAATTTCCTGGGTAATGTTGTGCACTATCGAAACAGATCGTCGGGCGACGTCATCGCTTGCGTATCTATCTCCACGTGATGGTTTGAAAACCCGAAGTCTACCAAACAAGACTTGATTCCATCACGCTGTCAACATGTGCTTCCTGTAGTACCACATCGTGAGCAGCTCTTGATTGCGTTGTTCACCATTGTCGCCGATTCTCCAACGCGTGCTCAATACCCTTTCAAGCGACGAATTTTCGCGGCGCAGCAACCCCTCTTCGAAATTAGGTCCTCGACTTCCACGACGATTGAGCTTCCAGTCCGACGGAGATCACATACCGCGCGCCTGCCGTCAATACGCAGTAGCTGGAGGAGATAAGGGACACATTGGTCTTGTGATTCTCCTGCTCGACGCTACTACTCGGACAAGGAAACCTTGAAAACAGGCTTGAGGCAGGAATCCGACCCCACCACACGCGCAATATGAGTACCACCGAGGAACCCACGTCGAGCCACCAGCGCGAGGAGAATGCCACAGCAGACGATCCGACAGGAATTCTAGCAAAAGGACGTAAGATCCTCGGATTGGACAAGAAAACAGAGGAAGATAAGAAGTTAGGAGGAACCACAAGCACAATGGCGCCCACCACTGGCGCCCTTCTCCCTTCTTCACCCCTCATGAGCCCTTCTACCGACCGTAGACCGTCACCTCGTGGCAGTCCGCGCATCTATCCAGCTGGGGCTGCAGTATCACCAAACCGCCGCATCCGATCCGCATCGCCCGGCCTGCACTCGCCAGCATCTTCTCAAATTTTCGAACGAAATGTGCAGGAGCCAGAAGAGTCATCGGCTATTCCAGCACACATAAAAACCGAAGATTTCATACCTGCAGCTTTGGATGCGTCCTCGCTAGCAATCACGGATGACCATTTGAACCCAGACGAGGTTGAGATTGTGACGCACCCAGCGCATCAGCCCGCCTCTGCTGCGGTTGCTGGCAGTGTGTCCGATTCGATCTACCACCCTACACTGTCTCCAGATGACATTTCACTGGCAGGAGGACATTCCGAGCTCGGCGAATCTACCTCAAACTACGCATCGCTAGACACGACCGACGTGCGGCGATTGAGCTTCATTTCTTTCGCAGACGTTGTCCAAGCTGAACACGTGGAGAATGACCGAGATGCAATGCAGTCCATGAGTCTCTCATCGATTGCTAACCGATCACCCTCGCCTGTCCGCTCCCCAACGTCCTCGCACGGCTTCAGCGTGTCGCCACCCACGAGCGGTGCGCCATCTGAAAAGGGCGCAGACTTCTTCAACAAAGGGCCTCGTCTTCCCGGCAGCCCGACGTTGAGCCACGGCACCTACAGTCCCCCGTTGGGCGGAGGAGGCGGAGATTTACAGATTGAAACAATGCGTCAAGCTCTGCGAAAAACGCGCAGTGGTGACCTGGGCGGGACAAGGTCGCACGCACTTCCTGCTGCCAGTCTGGAAGACAGCCTGGCGGACCAACCGCCGCCATTCGTATGAAGGCACGACTGACATCCTAGGCGGGTCTTTGCGCGTCACATTGTTTGCTTGCGAGCGGTGAGCGAGGTGCGAACGATGGTCACGAGGGCGTACGTTGATTGGGCCGGGATAGGGATTGGTTGGAGATATCCACGTTGCAATTATTCTCCGGGACTTTTTGCTTATTTCTTTGGCTGCGACCGTTGGTAGGGCAGCATATGTTTCTATATATCTGTCTGATGTGCTGTCTTTTGAAGTAGCAGTAGCACGAGCAATGTGCCGGCGCGTACTACTTGTTGCCAGCTCCGAGGGAAGATTTGTGCTGCCTACGCATGCCAGGCCAAATTACCTTGATTGAGCCGTGCTGTGTCTGGCAGTAGGACTTTCACGCTCGATGCAGGCACCGGCTCGGAGCTGACAATATGGGATACTTGAATAATAACCTTTGTTGGTCAGGCAGGCCATTATCTGAGCAGACGTCAGTGCCTTGCAGTGTGGTTCCTTGCAGTGAGAAGCATGACCGCTACTGCCGCCAGATGTACCGCGTGGCGACTTGGATTCGAGCTACCTTTCCCCAAAGCGACATGATAGTCTGGCGTCGTGCACCCTAGAGCAAGCGTAGGATAAGCAGGGCAAAATACCTGGGGGCGCATACGAGTATGCTTAGAAACCCGCTGCTGGAGCACAATATCAGGGTACACTGTACAGCAGGAGAATTGAATGCCGTCGGCGGCGGGTCAGGGCTAGCCCCAGGCCCTGGACTGATAGGCGCCAAGACGCGTCCCGTGAGCTGGGACCTGAGGCAACTCGGACGGCATGCCCGTGGTGGTGATGGTGCATCTCCACAAACCTCGCGCTTCTCTGTTCCGCCCAAGTGCCAGTGATGTATGCGTCTGATACTGCGCTGTACTGACGGCGCCCCCTTATACTGCCTCCCCACTCCCCGCTGGCTTGCGTGAGAATGCCTGAGGCTTTCATTGTCTGCACGGCGCAACAACACCCTCCCCCAACATCGCAGTTTTCCGCTCTCCCCAGTGCTCCCCCACCGAAGGGTACCTGCATCTGTCCCTCGGCCGTCAATGCCAGCGCAACCCAGGCCCCGGCAGCCATAGGACTGCTGCATCACCGGTCCTGAGGCCTTGGGCGCAGAGTGCGCCCTCTGAGCAAGCAGACAGCACGACCAACGCCGGACAGCCCAGCCATGGAACAGTCGCGAGACAAGCGCAGCAGGAGAGACGCTGCGGGCACGCCCGAGGGCACCATACAAACGGCGGGCCGGGATCGACGGCGAGACGAGTACTCGTACATCCGCGGTCCAACCATCCGCAGCGTGACCCCTACGGAGTCGATTCCTGAGGATAGCGTTCCTGGCCAAACCTTCGCCCTGGCATCATCACCGCCCATTTCGCCGCGCTCGAATGCCAGCAGCGGCGTGCCCATCACCGCCACCACCAGCAACCCGCGACCCTTCGTTGCCCGCACGCCCTCGAGCGAGGCCGAGTACCTGGTGAGAACCGCAAGGGAATCGCAGACGCGGCCCCGGACCAGGACGCTAGAGGAGCGGTCTACACGAGGAAAATCCCCACCGAATTTGTTTGTGACCAGCCGTCACCGGATAGGAAGCGTGCACTCGACGGCGTCGGCTAACTTCCAGGGCATAGAAGAGAACATCGTGACCTCAATAGGCCATCCATCCACCATCTCGCCTACCTCCGCACCGCAGCAGCCCCCGCAGCACACGTCCAGCTCTAACCGCGGCCGTCTGCTTAAGTCACCGCCGCGCACAAACTCGCCCGCCCCGTCCACCCTCGCCAGCCCCAATGCCCAGCCAGACTCGTGGATCTCGCCAGTCCCGGCCTCAGATGCGCGAAAGGTGCTGAAGCTTATGCGGGCCACATGCGGGAAGATGCAAGGCATGCTCGCCTTTAGGCGCGGCGAGAACAACCCGTGGTCGCTGTCGTACTGCTACATAAACGAGGAAGCCGGAAGCCTGGTCTACGAGCCCAAGAGCGACAATTCCTACCACAGGACCCTGGTTCCGGACCTGAGAGGCTGTCGAGTGAAGAGCGCATACGATGCGGAGTCTTACACGGCCTACATCCACGTGCTGGGCCATAACTCGAAACTGGAAGTTTTCCTACGGCCGCCCACGCAGGAGGAGTTTGACTCGTGGTTTGCTGCCTTGCTATGCTGGCAGCCCATCAAGCCAAAGGGGATTCACAATAAGATGGCAAAGCCACAGGCCCCGTTGGCAGTAGAAAAACGGCTGATTGATAGCAGAAGGCATTCTGAGGTGTCCCTACTGAAAGAGGCGCCCATTATAAAAGTTGGAAAGATGATATATTGGGACACAAGTGTGACGTACAGCAACACTGGCGCACCCAAGTCTGGGGGAGGCCAGAGACCACAAGCGTATCGACTGCAGAGCCACGGCTCTCGACGGTGGAGAAGAGTGTCCTGCACACTGCGCGAAAACGGAGAGCTCAAGCTTTACTCTGACACCGATGTCACCTTGGTCTCTGTTGTGCAGCTCTCTCAACTCTCTCGATGTGCTGTTCAGCGATTGGATCCGTCTGTTCTGGACAACGAGTTTTGCATTGCCATCTATCCCCAGTATACGACCGCATCTACGTCATTGTCATTATTACGCCCCATTTTCTTATCACTAGAGTCTCGCGTTCTGTATGAGGTATGGATAGTCCTACTGCGAGCGTTTACTGTTCCACAGTTGTATGGTCCGAAGCAGCCCACGCTCAACGAGGAGGGAGCCCTCTCCCCGTCATTCGGGACTCAGGATATGTTTCGCATGGAGCGTTCGCTGTTTGTTAGGGTCATCGAGGCTAGGTTGCTGCCTCCAGTAAGCCCCAAAGTTGCCGATAACAACTCGTCCACAAGGCCTGCCTCATCGGCCACGAACAACTCGGGCGGATATTTTGTGGAAATACTGCTGGATGGAGAAGCAAGAGCTAGGACGATCGCCAAGGCTGAAGGCAACACCCCATTCTGGAGGGAAGAATTCGAGTTTCTGGATTTGCCTGCAGTCCTCTCAACAGCCTCGCTGTTGCTGAAGAAGCGCCCTTCGAATCAGATGCGGGGCGATAAGAATGTCCATGAGGCACAGCTGAATGCTGATTCGTTCACCTCGGAAGGAGCCGGTGGTTACACGGGCATATCTTTCGACCAAACTTGCGGCAAATCCGACATCTACCTAGACGATTTGGGGTCAAATCAAGCAATTGAGAAATGGTGGCCGCTCGTCAACATGTATGGAAACGCAGTTGGCGATGTTTTGGTCAAAGTTAGCGCCGAAGAGTGTGTCATACTTATGGCACGCGACTACCAGCCCATGTCCGAGCTGTTGCACCGTTTCTCGAATGGGCTTACCCTACAGATCGCACAGATGGTGCCCAACGAATTGAAGAAGCTGTCCGAGTATCTCCTCAATATCTTCCAGGTCTCAGGCCAGGCAGGCGAATGGATTATGGCGCTTGTCGAGGAAGAGATTGACGGGACTTCCAAGGAAACACCAGCAAGTCGCCTACGCTTCAGCAAGAGACTTGGCTCTACCGACTCCAGCGAAACGACTTTCGGATCCACAAGTGATCGTGAGCTATTTGTTCGAGATATGAACAACAACGCTAAGCTGGAAGCGAATCTCCTGTTCCGCGGCAACACACTTCTCACGAAGTCGCTGGACTTTCATATGAAGAGGCTCGGCAAAGAGTACCTAGAAGAAACGCTATCCGAAAAGCTGAGGGAGATCAACGAGAAGGATCCCGAGTGCGAGGTCGACACGAACAAGGTATCGAGTCAACATGATCTGGATCGGAATTGGAGGAGACTGATCAATCTCACCGAAGATCTGTGGCGGGCTATCTACAACTCGGTGGCACGCTGTCCACAGGAGTTGAGACTCATTTTCAGGCATATCCGAGCATGTGCTGAGGATCGATATGGCGACTTCTTGAGGACTGTTCAGTATAGCAGTGTTTCTGGGTTCTTATTCCTCAGGTTCTTCGTTCCTGCGGTGCTGAATCCGAAACTCTTTGGTCTTCTGAAAGGTATGTGAATCTGGCATTTTCCCTTCAAATCGTGTTCCCCTACTTCTGAATATGTTTAGATTATAAGCTTGTGCTAATCTGATGGAATAGACCATCCTAAGCCTAGAGCACGAAGGACTTTCACACTCATCGCAAAATCCCTCCAAGGTCTCGCAAACATGTCTTCATTCGGCACAAAAGAAGCATGGATGGAGCCGATGAACACGTTCCTCTCCTCTCATAGGCATGAGTTCAAAACGTACCTTGACAACATATGCTCCATCTCTTCAACCACTTCTCCAGCACCTCCTATCCCACCATCATACTCCACACCGCTCGCCATTCTTCAAAGACTACCGCCAACATCAAGAGAAGGCTTTCCAAGTTTACCGTATCTGATAGACCACGCAAGGAATTTCGCCGCTTTGGTCAATCTGTGGCTTGACAACACAAGAACGAGCGCACCAAACATTCAGACCACGGATGGCGATCTCTTGCGCTTCCACCAAATATGCGTCAGCTTACACGAGCGCACTAACGATTGCCTTGATCGCGCCGAACGCGCCGAGCGACCATCATCCACATTGAGCGTTAAATGGGAAGAGCTAGTGGAGCAGTTGCAAGGGAGCGCGAGTTTCGAACCAAGTCGGGGTGCCGCTACACGCAACAAAGCACTTCAAAACGATGGTAGAGGCAGTGTTCCGCCCAGTCCCACAGCGGACGAACTGACAAGCTCTTCATCGACATCGACACCTGTCACAATGAAACCTATCCGTTCTGAGAAGACACGACATGGTCAGAATAACTCGATATCCGCATCCGCAAGCTCAGCAACAAGCACAAGTTCGCATATCATCTTCTCGCCCACCCACCATTCAGGCCGAGCCCAAAGAAGTGGATACGCCCAAAGTCTCAACGACTCAATATCTGCTTCGCAGTCTGCATCAGCAGATGTCTCCGCCGCCGAGGAAACTCCGCCTGGAAGTAGTGACGGGTTACATATGGGGTCTGCACCTTCGTATCCACAAACACACACGCACAACCATGCTTCCGGTTCAACGAGCTCATTTACGTACACAAACCCGAATACGCACATTAATCCCGCACACGAGCTCGGGTAACCTTGGTCGTCCGCCAAGATCGGCAGGCGCGCATAGCGTGGAAGGTAGTGAAGCTGGGAGTGTAATCGACGAGGAATACACTACCGCCCTTCCACGCTTCGACAATACAATCAAGGAGAAAAAGGATCGTGGACTGCGTGGCGTCCTACCATTTCCAAGAAAAAAGAAGGATAAAGACAAGGACAAGGATAAGGAAAAAGAGAAGGAGAGTCACAAAGAGTCAAAGAAGGCAAAAGAGCGCGAACGTGAACTTACAAGGAGTCGGGACAGAAGTGCTGATCGCGGTGGCTCATCCTTGGGCGACTACAATCTCAGTCTTCGGAGCAGGCCCAGTCCCCGCGAAAACAAACCCGAAGTCAGCAATGAGTGGTGACTAGACGGGCTTTTCCATGGTATGTATCAAGGGCATGGCCGTAAGAGAGGAGAGACTCTTAGAGTCCCAAGTATGAGGAGCTCAATGTCTACTCCGGTTAAGTTGAGTGCGAGGGAGGTTAGGAGACGGGCGAGTGCGGGACAGATGTGTGAGAGGTTAGATGGATTGGTGAGTCCGAGGCAGCAGGTGCAGAAGGAGGAGAAGATGGCCAAAGGGTGGATGGCAGATGAGTGAAAAAATGTTGTGTATACACTCACGAAGCTATGAAAGAGCCGTGAGGAGAATCGGCGCTCTTCACACGAAGAGGGGGCACGTTTCCCTCACCCGATCGATTTTCTACCGAAAAGGAGGATCTTTACGTTTGTTTGCCTTTTGCACATATTTTCAACAACCTCCGAACCGACCGCATCGCATCGTATCGAATCCCAGTACACCAGAAGGTCTTGCACCAAAAAGTATGGCTTTGTTGCATATATGGCGCGCTGTCAGCGTTCAGCCCCGAAATCAGAGAGGAAGAGGTGGCTGAAGATCTGTTTGATATTTTGCTCATTTGGATACGAGGAATGAAGAACGACTGGGTGGGCTTTTGTTATGTTTTTACACGGAGCTTGGAGTGTTGGATACAGGATTAGCGGATGATGGTGGTCTACTTCTTGTTTGATTTGTGTGCTTCTGCGTAGCGTAGACGCGCGATATGTTTCTGCATATTCGTGTTGGAAAATATATCTATCGCATCACATCCAGTCAATCGGCCCCGGTCAACCTACAGTGGTGAACAGGACATCAAGGCTTAAAGAGACAACATCTTCCTGTGTACCCCACACAGCATAGAGGAGAAGACGAGCTAGAGATCGCATTATGCTGCCAGTCACAAGAGTCACCAGTCCGCCATGATCTAGGCATGCGTGAGAACTCTCCAGTAACGTCGACCTAATAGATTGATTAGGTCCTGTGCTCGGATGTACCTACCCGCTTGGGCCTAGCTCTACAACTACCCATTGTCTATCCCAACCCTATCTGCACTTTGTGTTGCTCACATCCGATAAGGCTGATGGAGATACGAGACTTTCGAGGTATATGAGGAGGAGGAGCTCGCCAGACGGTTACTGCTTGCGAACAGTCATGGCGGAAACAACATACCCAAAGAAAGGCTTCAATGAGATCAACCGATACAAACATCAAGGCATGGCGCAGCTTCAGTCAATGACGGCTTTAAGCTAATTGTTATAGCAACCTACGATGTTGAGACCATCCATTCCATCGTCAACAACACCCCCGTCCTCCACGTCTCCTTCGTCCCCGACCCCTCCCTCCCAATCCCCATCATCCTCCCCATGATCGGCCAAATGGGTCTCTACCCAGGGGACGCCGACTCGGGCGACTCAGCGTGGAAATGCTACCTGCACGGCTACGTGTCCTCACGGCTCATGAAACTAGGCGCCGACGCCATCGAGCGCGGCGAAGCTGGTCTCCCCCTCTGCGTCGCCGCCACCAAAGTCGACGGCTTCGTGCTCACGCTGACGCCGAACTCGCACAACTACAACTACCGATCTGCGGTCCTGCAGGGCCACGCCACCATCGTCGACGACGTGGACGAGAAGATCTGGGCCATGAAATTGATCACTAACTCCGTGGTTCCCGACCGCTACGACAACACCCGCGTCCCGCCTGACGGCGCCGAGATGCAGAGCACGCGGATTCTGAAGATGAGCATCAGTGGGGCGAGTGGGAAGGTTAGAGACGGCTGTCCCGAGGATGAGAGGAAGGATATGAAGAGGGAGGATGTGCTTGACGCTGTTTGGACGGGCGTTGTGCCTGTGTATGAGAGGTTGGCGGAGCCGGTGCCCGGGCCGTATAATAGAGTTAAGGAGGTTCCGGAGCATGTGAGGGTTTTTGTGCAGGGCGAGAATGAGAGGAGGGAGCGGTATGCGGTTGGGGCGGCGAATAAACCGGCGCCGGTGAAGAGGAAGAAGAGGGAGGAGGAGTAGATGGATTTGGTTTCTGTCACGTTTTATACGTTTGACTTTTGCTTGGTCGGAAAAGATAGAGGGAAGGGTGTATCTTCGGTTGAGTTCGTCATAGATTCGACTTTTCCTCGCTGTGCATCTCGGCAATAGCCTTCTCGCTTTTCTTCACGCCAGTTTTCCAAGCCGCGTACCTCTCTTGATACCACTCCGGAATTACCTCCCGGTGGGATAACTCTTTATATGCGCTATTTGCGATACACTCGCCAAGCTCCATTCCATCTCTGATCGCCGCATTCGCACCCTCCCCTCCCAGTATAGGTTGTGCGTGCACCGAATCGCCAATCATGAAAATTCCGTGTTGTGCCGCTTCTTTTAGCTCTTGTAAACCAGCCATAGATGTCCGCTGAAGCCAATGCAGAACCCGCTCCTCCTTCAGCTTTTCCGCGTTGAACACCTCCGCAAAGGGCTGGGGCAGATCTTTCAGCGTAGCTACCTCTTCGAAGAACTCTTTTGGGATCTTTTCTGCGGCGGAGTTGGGCCGGTCGGGCTTATGCAGCGGGTCTGATGCCCCACGAGCTGGACGCGAGTATATCCAGCTAATGCTCACCATATCCTTCCTCGCCTCGTTGATTGACACCCTAAGTACCACATTCCCCCTCTTCAATTCAACAATAGTACTCTTCTTCATAGCCGGGGCGTAAGAAGAGTCAAAAGTCGCCCTCTTAACCCTCTTCTTCCCATTGAACGCCATAAAAGGCAAGATTTCAAGTTTCCGCGACCTTAGAGCGCTAGAGTGCACCCCGTTCGCGACAACGATGCAGCTGCTCTCCACCTTTTGCACGTCCGACCCGTCATTCACGTGCATGACCATGCCAAACCCCGTGGAACCCTCTTGCGTTATCTCCTCAAGCGTGCTTCCCCATCTCACACCCATCCCCCTTCTGCTCTCCAAATCTGCCATCAACAAGCTTTCCAACTTCCCGCAATTCGCTCGGAAAGATCCTTTCTCAAACCCCCTCCCTTGCACCAACTCTTTCGCATCAATCAGGCCGGTCCCACCTGCTCCTGCGTCGACGGCTACCCGGTCTTTGAATGCCAGTTCGGTGATGCCTAGGATCTTGATGAGAGGCTGGTAGGTGGAAGTGTGTAATGTGATGCCGTAGTTATGCCGGGGGCCTTCGGTAGCTTTTTCGTAGATTTCAAAGGGGATACGGTGGTTGTGTAGAGTTCGGGCTAGGGATAGGCCGGAGAGACCGGCGCCTATTATCTTTATGGGTTGGTGGAAGGGCATTGTGGTGGGGGGTGGGGATGGTGAGGGTTGTGTGGGTTCTGTTATGAGGGAAGGTTCGAACATGAAGCGAATGAAAATTTGCCGGAGCAATTGCGGACCTAGAAGATATTTGGCTCATCTCGACTAAAGTGGGTTGTTTGAGAACAAAGCACGATTGCTGAAAAGAGATAGTGTTTCACCATCGCGCTCTGGCGAGAGGTTTAGTGACGTCATGGTTTGGTTTGCATTTACGACTTCACGATCTCACAGACAATCTCAGCGCATCGTTATCAGCCACGAACCATTTCTGAAGATTTAAACTACTCGCCGAACAATGTTCCTTTTTCTGTGTTCATGTTAATCGCCCTCCTGGCATCAATCAAATTGTGCTGAATCAAAAGGCCGCCTTCAAATTCTGTCAACTCTTAAACTTTTCTCCATCCTGATAATCGCCTCCTTCTCTCTGCCATTCTCAATCTTGATCCGTCGTGTTGAACAAACGGTGCCCAGTATCAGTTCCTCCTTTACCTGTATACTTGTTCTCAGATAACCGAAGTGCAACGAGATGCAAGTTTGAAGTCAGCGCGAGCATTTCAGCAAGCTTTCCAGAGGCGACTGCCTGATCTTGGACAACTCCCGATACTATGACAATTCTTGCTGTGGGGCTAAGTTTACGGATCCATTCCACAAATTCGACTACCGATTTGCCACTATTCACCACCGAATCCACCAAGATCACGGTGTTCTTCTCTTTCAGATGTAAAACCTTCACATCTTCTGGATTCTTGGCGTGCAAAAAGCTGGCAAGGGGCAATGCTTCGCTCACACCGAATGCCATAGGCTCCCCACCACGCATCAATGGGATGATGATGGTTTGTTTCTCGTGTTGAAGGCGATAACCAATTGTCTTGTTACCTTGGACGTGTGCGATTTCGTATTCCTCAACACCAACCAAGTCGTACAGGTACTCCGTTGTCAGATACCACCCTACACGACGATGAGCTTCTCTAAGGCTTGGGCCTGCAACGGTTGCATCTCGCGTTTGTGTCATGAGAACTTTGGCTGCGTTTTTGGTTGTTGCATGCAAGAAGCTGACAGATTTGCCACTGGTGGTGCCAGTGCGATGGCAGAAGATGGAATCGAGAAGCCGGGGGTCGGATAGGGTAGCCAAAGGGAGTTTTCTGATATCCAAACGGGGCAGTGCCGTTTCAGGAAGGACGACCTGACGAATTTGAAGACCCTGCTCAATGGCAGTGTTCAAGGCATCATCCATCGTTTTGCTCCGGTTAGCTTCGTCCCCAACAACGACGATTGCCTGGTCAGCTTTCTTGAACATCTCCATGTCCAGTGGACTATCTCCGAAGGCCACGACATGCATGCCCTTTGCATGGAGATGGTCCACCACAGCGCCTTTAATATCCCCGGTGACCACATAACCATCGTCAATGCGACCTCCTCCAATGACCTTTACATGGTCTAGTCCTTTTCAATACCTCCTCCCACACATGTCGTAGCCCACAAGTCACTACCACAGTTCCAACGTGATCTTCTTTTTCGACACGCTTGAGCAATGACTCAAATTCAGAATACATCCTCACCATTGATATGAAACCGTCGCAGTTGTACACAAAGTCATCCGCCAATTCCTCGTAGAGCAACGCAGCTTGGCGAAAGGAGCTATACGAGTAGCCTTGGGTTTTGAACAACATCTTCAACAGATCATCTTCATAGTCATGGTTATATAGTCCTGGGTTCTTCCAGAACAACGAGCCAGTGTCTACCGGGGCTAGTGTCCTGTCGGCGTCCAGAACTAACATGGTTTCAAACTTCTTGTTGTGATTATCAACAATACTATCCAGCGCTTCTTCTACCTTTGAGGTGTTATAAAGCTCCGTATGATATCGGAAGTCCCGGAGAAGTACTGCGAGCTTTATGTGTGCGGCAAAATTGATGTCTGTAACGTGCCTAACCTCACTCCACAATATCGAATATTCAGAAAAGACCGTGAACAGAATACCAGTTTCCCGACACAGCTCTCGAAGCTGACGTCTCTCGGCATTCTGCCACTTGCGCAAGTGTTCAATCGATATCAATGGACGAGATCGGTTCCTGTCATTTTCCCTCTGGGTCGCAATGATTTTAGGTGGTACACCAAAATACAAAATGTGTGTATACACATCTCGGTCCTTGTCGGTCCAGATCGTCTCGCCAGATTCAGCGCTCTCGTCATCCCAGAACATGTAGTGACCGCTGACAACACCGACTTTTCCGCTGTCAGCACATTCCTGTCTAAAGGTCTCGATCGCAAGCTCGCGGTAGTGTGTTTTCAGTTCCGGCGAAAACTTCTTGAAAGCTTCGAGGTCATTGTGAACGACCTTGTCGATAAGCTCGGAGCCGTCTACGAAGGTGAAGTCATGAGAAATGTGGCCAAGCTCCTCTCTGACCTTTTGTAGAAGGTACGACTTTCCACAGCCGGGGACACCATAGATGCCAATGATTGCTGGCTTGGTTGTCGTCAGAGATGGTGCAGGCTGAGGCTGCTGTGCTTCAGTTATCGTGAGTGGCTCTTTCCAGTCGATGCCTGAACGGGGAGGTCAAACCAGATCAAGCTAGATTTCAAGTGTCTTGGGGTTGATGATGTGTCTACGGCTGACACTGAGATCTGTTATATACAGATGGGGTAGCAAGCAGACGTTATGAAATACAGTTTGCGTCTGGTAGGCATACAAAGGCATGTGACAATGGGATTGTTGATTTAGGCAATCTCATGATGTTCGAGAAGCAGGTAGCATGGCGATTGAATAGGTTGTTCCTCCACAGCTATGCTCTTCAATAAATTTTCATCCAATAGAGCCTTCCTGTCAGCTCACAACTAATGTAAGCATGATTGGAGTACACTAGTACTCATGCAAGGCAATTTTTCTACGTTCACTCTTACGTGTGTTTTTAATCAAACATCTGTAGTCCCGCGATGATGCAAGACAATTTTTTCAGCTTTTCTATTCTCTCGATTTCCATACTAACAACTCATGCTAAGTTTTATTTGTGCAAACGCTTAGTTCTATGGCTGTATTTGAGGCCTGTGGTGCCCGATTTGCGACAATTTCCACAAGCTTCAACCACAGCTCTTTGCCTCCATATCGTCCGATGCCGTTCTAAGCATCCAGGCTCAACGCGACCCTGCTCTATCATAACCATCTCCACGCTTCATCTTCGAAGCTTTGAGCGATATCATTGCCACCACCTTCAGTACCTGCGGTTCTTCTCTCGGTGCGTATTTATGAGCTTCTGACGATGCTCACCCTGTCCACACCAGGACACATACCATGTAGGCTCTCCGTGCTTGATCCGACAGTTGTGGTCCCACCGGCCGTTCACACTCTCAGCCTGCCTCCAGTAGTCAATATCAGTGTTACCCATCTTAGGTCTGCTCCTGTCCATGCAATCAATACACAGGCCGTCAAAGTAGTCTCTAGTGTTGTCAATGGCTTTTTTGACCCCCCAGTCCCAACTTTCACTACAGAGATCGCAGTCGCCTTCCCCAATCTCCTGGACCTCACTGAAGGCCTCGAACTTCTGGAGTCGTTCGAGTATCTTATTGACAGAATTTTTCGGGAAGGTTGTCTCGAGCGGATAGGCTTTGGTCTTGACGAGTGCAGCGAAGTAGTACCCAGCAGTTGAGGCCCATTGACCACAGCGACATTCGCTACCGCTATCTTCAAGCAAGTCGCCGATAGGATTCCAGATACCACGATGCAGGCAGGTCTTCAAGCTGCCTCGAGCATGGTTCATTGGACCTAGGACAATCAGTCTTGCGTTCAAATCCTTACTTCAAGATTAACTCACCGACAAAGCCTGGAGGACTGAGATGCATATGTTTCCATTTGAAACCTTGAGGACGCTTCTCCGTGATATGACCTCCGAATTCGTATGCCAGCCACTTGGTGATTGTCGTAAATCCCAGAGCGTAGTCAAAGACGTAACATGGCAGAGCCAGTTGTCTTGCGAAGTCCGATTCCATGGAAGTCATGATGACGTTCTTCGTGTACCATTTCTGGAAGAAGGTTTTCAAGATGGCAGCAGGCAAGAGGTATTTGTCACCGGCATTGATGATATGCCAGATACGAGTGATGTCAGTGTCGTGGATGCCGTCGCTCTCGAACAGATCGACCTGCTTCTCGGAATCTGCATTTCGCTCACTATCCGCATCACTGGAGATATCTTCCTCTTTCTTCCAGTCTTCATCATTGTACTGCTCGTTCACTGGATCCTCCTCCTCAGCGTGCAAGTAGACGAGCCAGACCCATATCGCACTGATGTCGTCATCCTTTAAGACCACCTCGTGAGGTCCGTGACTTTTGTTGAATCGAAGGCTTGCTGCGAAGTACTCAGAGTGCTTCGTCAGCTTCTCTTTCTCAGCTTTGAATTTAGTGAGTGAGCGTTGACCATCTTTATTCTTAACGCTCATGACGCAGATAGTGATGTCGTAATTGTCGGAAAGTACGATGGTCTTTTCGTCAATCGTGGGCGTGGGAGCGCGAGGGGGATCTTGATCTTGGTCCGCCATGATCAATGTCGCGGGTTGGGGGGGTCGCGAGGTTGGTGAGGAGGAATTGAAGATGGTGGAAGGAGAAGATAAATTACAGATTGGTGCGAGGGTGGAGGTGAGTGAGTCACGAGGCGGTGAGGATGGCAAGACGCAAGATTTGAAGCAGGTGAAGGTGAAGTCGCTTCCTGCTCTGCTCTGAGACCCAAAATCCAGAAACTAGATTACAATGTGATGATCTTTCTGCACTCTTCAAATAGAGAATTCCTTACCTTACAGACATTAAAAGCTACAACTGGCTCATAAATGTATGATTTGTCTCTCTTCCTCTTTCCATATCAAGTCTAAGAACCACAACATGGTTTTGCAAAGCCGCTCTATTCTGATGTTTGAAAACCAGAATACTGAACCATATGTGGATCTTGCTAGAAAGTTTTGAAAAACATATCTGACATGCTGTGTGAGTACTAGAAGTTCTCATGGGGCCTGATATGCGTGTGCCGTCCCCCTACCTCTCTCAAATAAGACCAAAACTTATAAAACACTGCTTCATGCAATGGTGCCCTAACTACTCCAAAACAACCTTCGCCTTCCCATGCGTATACCTTGGTTAACTCTAAAAGTTATATTCTAAAGATCTGTGTGCATAAAAGTGGCCGACATGAAAAACTATGTTCTTGTCTTCTCCTCTCCTCCGGGCTACAACTAGAGGACTGACAGCACTCAAAAGGACTCATCATGCTACACACGATAACGATTGAAAACCCTTCAACTCTAACCAATGTCTGTGTACCTCTCGCGAGACGATCAAATGCATTATTCAACAACGGCACTTCGTTCTTTCGTTCTTGTTCTCCCGGTTTATAAAGCTCGAACACATGTCCAAAGGATAAAGTGCGCTGTCGCATGTCTTCTCTTACTGACAGTCTAAAAGTTTGAGAACAAAGATGTATGTGCAACCCTTACGAGACAACCCAAAATATCTGTCTGAATCTGATATGTACCTCCTCTTCTGCTCATGATTCCTTTAATGCTCGTGCACATGTACAAAATAGTACACCTACTATTGTGTGTCTTTTTACAGTTGGTTCAATACTGCCAAGGGGAGTAGCCAGGTGTGGACTTTGCCGGACCTTCCAATCATAGCGTGATGCTTAAATGGACCGTCCTCCTTTTTCTCTTGAAGCCATACTTCTCGTAAAAATTTACAAACACCCTTAGAGAAGACGAATGTATCTAGTTGCCGACGCCCCAAAAGGCCAGTAGAGAGCGGATATGTGAACCTGGCTGGACCCTCTAAAACTTGCATACATCGCAGATATGGAGTACACTCAAACTCTTGATCTTTGTCCACACCCATGCAAAAAGACTCGCACCGTTGCATGTCTTCTGTGGCTGCAAATCCAAGATATCAAGGGAGAGAGCGATGTGTAGAATGTGCCGGAACTTCTAAAAGGTAAACGCAACGAATTTCCTTGCTTTTATCTTAGCACTTCTAGAAGAAAGAGACAAAGTAGCACCTCGATCGTTACATGTGTTTCTCCACTAGTATGCCCAAGGGCCAAGGCCTCAGAAGATAAGAATAATTTTCAGCCTTGGGGCCTCGGGAACCAAAAATCTGTGCAGAAGCTGTATGGCATGGAGTGAAATTGCTTACGGCTTTCAAATGACAAAGAACGGCAGGATATGGGAGATTTTGGACTGGAAACTGATTGAGAATGGATTATGTTCTGTATTTGAAAGTGAAACGATGTACTTCTTCACCTCTTCTGTATACGCTTTCAGAAGCGACTAAACCATATCGCATGGGAAGTCTTGGACAGAAAGAACCAGAAACCAGAACAATGTCTAGACTTGGGAACTGAAAACAATAAAATCTCTAATATATAGACTAGAGTGTACTTCTCTGCTTCTAGAAATATTGTCTACTCTTACTGCATAGAAGATAAAAATAAAAAGGATTTGCCAGCATACCTAGACTTACGAAACCAAAACCCACACGCAAAGTTTAAATGGAGTGTAGTGAGCTTCTCTGCGTTCCAGAAAGCCACCATCTTCTGCACCATGAAAGATCCTGAACCGAAAAAGATTGAAAACTGCACAACGTTTTGGAAGTGGGAACCAAGCATACAAATAAAGGTTATATAGATGGCAGTGGAGTGCGTTGCGGTTCCGACACCGCAGCATAAACTTGTTATGACATTCCTCTCACCATAGCAAGGACAGCAAGAACATGACATATCTTACGACATCGGTTGTGTTCATGACCGAAGCGTTTCTCAAATCCATCTAGTGCTCGCTGGTACATCTTCTCTGCATCGTCAAGCCGTCCCAGGACCATATAGAGACTGCCCAGGTTACTAACCGC
>BLYF01000048.1:396054-414547 GCA_014905255.1 Herpotrichia juniperi | reverse complement strand
TGTGTGCTCTGGTCCCCATGCCTTCTCAAAGCCTTGCAGCGCCCGCTGGAACATCTTCTCCGCCTCGTCAAGCTTGCCCTGGTCTACGAAGAGTATGCCTAAGTTGTGTATTGCTTCATGCATTGACTTGTTGTTATCCTGTCCCGCTTGACCAGTACAAATAATCTCCTGGCACCGGTTAGCATGACGAAGAAGCCGCTGTTCCATGACCCAGTACTGAGGTACGTTGTGATCTGGTGCATGAAAGCCTATGCACGTCAACGCAATTCTAGCCATTCCGTCATCCCATCTATTGTTCACTACGTGCATCGTCCATGAGTGCACGCAGCTATGCATGCTGTATCCCCGCGATTCTATGCTGTTATCTCCATACACGGTATTTGCCTCGACCAGCGCATGGTCGCAAAGCACCCTGATCGCTTCGTCAAAGCTGAGCTGGTCCACTGTCAGCTCCGAAAACCACTCTGGACC
The DNA here is from genome assembly GCA_014905255.1 of Herpotrichia juniperi. Classification (NCBI taxonomy): domain Eukaryota; kingdom Fungi; phylum Ascomycota; class Dothideomycetes; order Pleosporales; family Melanommataceae; genus Herpotrichia; species Herpotrichia juniperi. The sequence continues at coordinate 414,076 of BLYF01000048.1, read as the reverse complement.
ATATGGTCGGCCTTCCTGCAGGAGCTCAAGCCAGACGTCTTGATTGTCAAAGTAAGCCCACAGCTGGAGAAGCCTAAATGCAAGCGAGCTTTGCTGCTTGACACGGTCAAGCGAGATACCCCATGTTGAATACAGCGCTCGGTCTTCATACGAAAGCAGCTGCGGCGTCTTTTCCTGCAGCCGAAGCCATGACTCCTTGTACAGCTGAAGATAGTCCGTAATACTGGTCGACACCTGGTAGAGGTAGGCGCCAGCTGTGGCAAGAGCAAGTGGCAGGCCATCCAATTGGTGGGCCAGTGTGTGAGCAGCAGGGTCTTAATGTAAAATCAGCAGTTGCAATAGAACAATTTAAAGATAACCGCCTACCGCTTCTTAGTCCGTCCCGTTCTGACGCATTGGAGAGTATCTCTAGGCTGTGGTTGATGTTTTGCAGCTTCTTCACCGCAATAGGACGACCTAGTCTTAGCCGAGAAGACCGCGTCGTGATTAATATAGCTCCGTGTTGGACTTCGGGGAGGAATGGTCGAATGTCGAAAGTTCCTACTTCATCGCATCCTGGAAGTTTTGGCGTGTCGTAGTTATCGTAGATGATCAGCCATCGATCGTTCTGAGAGTTGCTCAACCACCTTTTGACCGCCTCCATCGCTTTGTCAAGGTCGCCACCCTCAGTGATTGCTTTTAGATGGATCAGCGATGGATGATTGCTTAAAATACGTTTTGCAGCAGTGGCATAGCCTTGCTTCAGCGTGTCCACGTCCTTGCTGTTCACCCAGAACACTGCCGAGTACTCGTCTCTATGTCGCCGCGCATACGCCAATGCTAGCTGAGTCTTGCCCATCCCACCTAGGCCGTGCACTACGACTGTTTTGCGAGAGCTGTCATACTGAAGCTCTTCGTGGATCCCGTCGAGTTCCTCGTCCCGACCGACGAAATGCTCAACGTGCGGCACCTCTAGCACGCTGAACTGGACGGTAAACGACTCAACGGGCTCGTTGGAATAAACTTGAAATAACTTGTTATTACTACTGCTTCACCAACATACTCGCTAATCCAAGACTACGTACCCGCGTCCAATTTGTCCTGTTGATCCCACTTCCGACCGATGGCGTTGCCCGCACTCGCAGCCATCACACGCAGGTGGCCCGACACCGTCTTGTATCCGTGGTCTGACTTCGACCCGAACTTGACCATGTTGGTGTGGTCTGCATGAATGGCAATCGGCTCGCCGTCTGTAGCTCCTGGCACTACCGCGGACGCTCGGGGGACAACCTGTTGGCATTAATACCGCTAAAAGCCGAATTTCTCATGGCAACTAACCATGATCGACCGACCAAGGACCGTTGGCGTCGGGTATTCCTCATACGCATACTTGGTCACAAAGTCAACACTGATCGGCCCGTATTGTCCAAGCTGTTGCTGAAGCCATTCAGAGTCCCGCTCTAGATGTCGCAGCAGCCTGTCATCCGCCGCCACAAATACCGACGCCACGTTAACCATTAGCCTGCCCAGCGCTACGCCGCTACCGCCTTGGTGCGGTGTGCCCATGAACATCACTCCATATGTTGACAGCTTGATCGATGCATGCTCTTTAAGAGCGTTTTGCCGGGCAGCATCCGAGTGGATGAGCGCCTGCATCCGTCAGTTAAACCTGCCAAGATAGATATAGCAAGCGGGCTCACGCTTTTCACAATGATCCCGCCTAGGCTGTGCGCAACGAAGATAATTGGTCGCTTTCTTGTCTGCTCTAACTTCAGTCCATGTCACCGCACATAGTATCTCGCACATCGCCTACCTGTGTGACCTGTCTCTCTAAGCACAGGTCCGACACCAGCGTTCGCGCATGGTCGTAGAGGAACAGGCAGCTGACGCGAGAGCCACTATGTGTATTCGCATCGTAGCCCCAGCTGAGTATGCGCGCGTTGGGGAGGTCGTGCGGGAGGAGGTCGCGGAGCCAGTTGACGCCGTTGCCCGTCGTCCAGGTCTTCTCGCAGTGTCCGTTCAAGCCATGGACAGCGACGATACTCGAGTCGGGTTAGTTGTTGAACGAGCAATGGAGCAACGGGAACACATACTCGACGATCGGTTCGATGCCCTCAGATACCACTTGCAAGCCTTGTACGACTGCTGCAGCTGGTACTGCGGACGGCAAGGATGCAGAGGGTTCTGAAAGAGCCTGCCTAGCCGTTAAGCCGTGTGGAGAAGAGAAGAGCTTAGGGAGCGTACCTTCGCCTTGCTGTCCTTGGATCGAAAGCCTAGGAGTTTTCGCATCATGTTACTTTAGAGGGACTTGAGTGCGTAGCATTATTATATAAACGGTTTCTAACAGCGTCGCGCGCAAGGCATCCCAGAAGGCTGAAAATGACGGCGGCTGCATTCTGCTAATAATTGAGGTGACGGAGGTTGCTTGTCGACGTAGTTGGCTGCTTGTCGTTCAGCCCTCAGCCCGCCCAGCCCGCCCGCTGGACGGCGCTACCAGGCTGTGCCATAGGCTGCCTGTCTTCATGATTAGATGATATGCAAAACGGATAGGGGACTGCTTGTCGTCGTTGGCTGTCCTATCTAGTTTATCGGGTGCAGATAAAAGCGGGTAATAAGGAAAACACAAAGCTGCGTATTTTTGCTGGAGACTATTTGTGTCTACAGTTCTGCTTATCCTATCTTGCTCTGTATAGTTTTCTATACATGTATTTGTATTTTCAGCACCACAGAGGACTTGGTTGTAGTGGTAGGGCGAGGAGTGTTTAAAAGCGTGTTCCTTAATGCCCGCTTTTATCTGCGCCCAAGTGGCTTGGTAACCCAAAAATCTGCACTGTAACAATCTACACTATAACAGCCGCACAACGCAAGAATAAAATAATGTTTTTACAGTGTTAGATCGAGGGCGCTCTCTAAAGTATTTTAGCGGATTTTCTCAGCCTTCCTAAATGTTCTAGGGAGAGAAATACATAATATTTGTGATTCCTTATTTCCCGAGAATCTTGCCCCGCGAGAGCCAGTGATTAAAAGTTTAAAATAATCCAAACCGTACATATGCAGAGGTTTATCCCAGGGGTATCTAACTAAAATCTAATCCTATCTACCTTACCCAAAACGACAAATGGCATCAAACACATCTACCAGACTGCTAATATGGCCACTGCAAAAGCACTCATAAGCCGCTTTATTCGTTCATGTCAAACTCCGCGTTCCAGCCCATTCCTCCAACAGCGCACAAACTCTCTACACCAACCTCTCCAACTCCCCCCTCCACCCCTCCACCCCAACCCTCCTCCCTGCATCCTTAACCAACACCATCTCAAACCACTTCCCCCAACCCTTCCCCAACCCCCTCAACCTCCCCATGTTCCGCAGTCCCTCATCCCCATATCCCACATAACTCAGCGGCGCGCCCTGCTTCACCATCTCCCGTCGCCGAAACACATTGCTGCCCGCACCATCAAACGGCGATCCGCCGATAACCACAGTCAACAATGTCACAGCGAGGGACCAGAGATCCGACTGCGGCGATGGCATGGTGGGCGACTTAGAGGAGAGGAGGAGGGGGTCGAGGTAATCCCACGTGCCGCCACCGAGAGGTGCTGTCGGAGCCGAGGAGGGAGTGGAGGAGGGAGTGAGGAAGAGGGAAGATGAAAAGTCAGAGTAAAGCGCTGATATGGAAGACGAGGTGTCGAGGAGGATATTTGCGGGTTTGATGTCTGCGTGTACGACGCCGTGTTGTGCTAGCCACTCCAGTCCGGAGATGAGGTCGCGGGCCAGAGTTGGGAATACGAGTGCGAGCTTCTGGGCGCGCGCGGGTTCGCGGAGCGAGTTGAGCTCTTCTTGGATATATGATTCGAGGGTCGTGTTCATGGCTTTCAATACTAACGCCGAGGTGCGCATGTCCTGGCCGTAGAACGGTACGGTATATGACTCAGAATCTGGGAACCGGGAGAGGTAGGACAGGATCTTGGCCTCGGCACCAAGAACCGCTTTTGCTGCTTTGGATGCAGGATGTTTGATGGCGTAGAGTCCGGATGGAGAAGGAAGTTCACGTGATGAAGTGCGTGACTTCACTGGCGTGATGGGTGGTGTCATGATCGATATAGGTGTCGAAACAGCCGAGGTAGAGGCAGGAGCAGTTTGCAAAGCAGGAAGACATGGAGATGCGAGATATACATCACTCCATAGACCGCTGCCTAGTGGCTTCTTCTTATCCTTCTCTTTGATTTCGTAGTCTGATATCCAGTACTTGAACACTCTTAGTTCTTTGCTTCCTGGCTCCTCAGCATCGTCCTTTTCTATGGAGTTGTTGCGTTGACGGTAAGTATTGGTGTGCGAGGAAGTCGAGTCTCCCCGTCGAAGGCTAGATAGAGAACCCGCGATGCTGGATATGGAGCTATTCGCGGAGTGTGATGGCCCGACTGGTGTTGATGGGGGAGTGTCTGGGAAACCGCTGGTCGCCATGATGGTTGTGTCCAGTTGGGCTTCGGTAGGTGTGTTCGGCGGAGACAATGCGTAGGGTTCCGGCTGTGGGAACTGAGAGGTAGGTACTGCCAATCTGTGACCAGATGTAGGAGTGGTGGTGGTGCAGGTCTGAAGATGTATATGTGACCTTGCATCCAAGTTCAGTGGTGACGGTAAAGAGCTACTTTCAAAAGCAGCTTCGAAGTCAACGTCGCAGTCTTTCTCAAGAGGAAAAGAAAAGCGCGGTAGAGTGGCCATTTTCTAAAAGATACCTTTCACTGACCAAGAAAGGCAAGGCGTGCGAAGAAAGCGAAACGACACAGAACGCGTGTAGAACCTGCTTCGCCCGAGTCCTCGGATTCGCCGCGATACCAAACTCTGTACGACAGCCCGGCGATAGAGCTAGTAAAACAATGACAGGTAATGCAGATAAACGCGTTGGAGATGGAAATGAAATACTATACGGATGCAGCGCCACCAAAAGAACAAGGAAGAATGGAAGGGAATAGATATACAGGTACTAGAACAAGAGGCACCAAAAACACATGAAAAGAAAAACAAGGGTATCAAATAGAGGGAAACATCCTGCGGGAGTCGAAGAGTCGAGAATCTGCTGCGATGCGGTCGCAGCGCGGGAGCGCGGATAGTGATGCAATTGCAGTCACAGAAAGGCACGACGGAGAGAAGGGTATAGTTAAGGGAACCGCAGGCGGCGACCATCCGGGTCCCCCAGGGCGCATCCCGCAGCAAGCCGCTAGCAACCAGCTGTTATCAGGCGTGTGCATGGTTACAAATAGCCAGTCGAGATTTGAGGCGGATGGGGCCAGTCGATAACCCACGATACGCTGGAGGAAATTTGTTCTGGGTGCGGAGGGCGAGCGTGCTTGGTGCGGATCGGGATCCGAGCGCGCTCTGCGGTCGACTCAACGCAACCCTCCTGGGCATTTCGTCCCTTCACCACAGCCTCGCCAACGTGGGACGTTTGATTGGTCGGCGCGTGTTGCTTTCGTCCCACTATCGTCTGCTATTTGCCTGTACCTAAACAGAACCGCGGCGCAGGAAAGCCGTTACGCAGCGCCCCGCCTTCCGGATGGTGCCACTCCAAGCATGCACGAGCGTCGAAAGAGCCCTCTCATTCCTAGGGATTGCATCTGTAGCCACGAGTCTGTAAGCATTTGTACGTAAAGACGCCAATGGCACGACGGCACCACCTCAACAGGCAACCTCGCACGTCAATCTTACCTACCGCAACGTCCCACAAGATCCCGCAGCCAACACGAAAGTTAAAAGTCTGTCACCTGTTCCAAAAGCACTGGACATCTCCCTCCTCGTGACTCCCGTGACTCTCCATCTCACGATACCAAATCATGACGTGCATCACCCGCATCCCAAACACACTAGCTATCCTCTTAAGAACCGTCTAGCGGGAACAGTAGTAAATCCATCCACAGTAGTGTCCTCTAGCCCATCACGTGCATTTCAGCCCTCTGATCATCTCCACACCTGATTAGCTCCACCACATGCTCCACGTGAGCGTTGGTGGAGATCTCATGCAGGGACAAAAGCCGCAGAAGCAAACAAAGTGGGTGCAACGTTCAGAAAGCTCAGCCTCAAGCCTCTGCGCTGCAGGGGAAATACATATAGTGAGTACTGCAAACGGCGTCAATTGAACGAGCATCGGACGGCAGTGAATTTCAAGACAGCATCCATGAACCGAGATTTGCATCGTCAGATCATCCGTTGAATTTCTGCTATCAATTAGAGTTCGAGATTAAACACGGGACAATCACAATGCACATGACCCAAGGCCTGCACCACCACAGCCAAAAACACAGTAGAAGGAAGTAGTCTTTTTATCCAACTTCAATTCATCTAAAACCTCCTCCTCGCCATCCCCCAAAGCCAAGCCTCCATAGCGCTCAATCACGACGAACCGTGACGCAACGGCATGGACATGCTTTCTTTTTCCGCTTCCGCCTTGCCAGAATCTCCATCTCCCACCTCCACATCCACCCCCACCAACAATGGCCTCTCGCAGCGGCCGTAATCAAGCCGCGCTATGCAACCAAAAAATAAGGAAGCTCTGTACAAGTATTCTATCATCCGAACACTGACGCCTCACTCGCCGTCGCAAGCCGAACAAACGAAATCCCAGATAAAAACGCAAAGAAAAAGGAAAGAGCCACGGAAAGAGCCACGGAAGAGATTATGTATGTAGGATCTGTCCAGTAGCCGTACCACATTGATGTAATTGATAATACTGAAGGTAGGGTAAAAAAACGCTAACTAAGCCCTCCATGCGGTCGTGGAATTAGAAAAGGTAGATATGCACAACACAATTGCATCCCATTAAATATTCGAGCCTAAAACTTCCTCGGCGACCGATCGTGATCATACAAGGCTATGATCTTGTCTTGTTCTTGGCGTCAATGATCGTAACCGGCCCCTCGCTGCCAGGGACTCGCATTATTTGCTGACCGATAGTTTTGTTCGTTCCGTAGGCTGCCTGCCCGCCCTGAAGGTGCTGGGCTGCTGCGCCCATAGTATGAAGGCGGTCCTTGTCCAGGAAGCCCTCCTTGAGCTGGAGTTTGGATTCCAGGACTCCTCGGTGGCGCGGGTTGGTAGTGCTCACTGAAGTGGCCCTCCTTTGCGGCCAATTGCCGCTCTTGCGAGTTATCTGAGAGAGAGTCGTTGTCATCTTCAAGACCAGATCGGGGCTGGTTGTAGGCGTGGGTCCCCTTGCCTTCGCCGCGGGCAGTCGCACCCAGGGCATCAAGCTCGGTAGTAAGTTGAGTCTGGGACTTGATGAAAGATCCGCGGTCGTCGCGCATTGGCTGGTACCGGGTATCGGGATTCTTGGTGAACAATGCGAATCCCGAGGAGATGAGGACCATGAGGAGAAGGACGAGTGCGAAAACGGCGTTATAGACGAAGAAGATAACACCCATAACACCAGTTACGATTGCAGGCTGGTTGAAAACCTCGGAGAAGACCAAGAGGAAGATGGAGCTGAGGAAGTTGACTGCAGCGATAGCAATGTTGAAACCGTTGGTCTTCTTGTCCATATAAGGTCGGAGGACGGAAACACCGATAAGAAGAGCAGCTTCGATCAACACAAGAGCCACAGCCTGGACGGTGCCATTTTCCTGGGCGAGTCCGAGGAACATGGCTTTGATGAGGAGGTATCCAAGAACTGGGCCGATGAAATAGTATGCAGCGGCCTTGAACTGAACGTAAAGGAAGCCCCATTTGTTCAATGCCACGGGATCGGAATAAAGGATGTACGCGGGGTTCTTGTGCATCATGATTGAACGCTGGGCAATGCGAATGACCTTGGACGAAGCCCAGCCAAGTATGCCTAGGAAGCTGAGCAAGGTAAAGACGGCCAAAACGACTTCACCTGCCGAGTCACGTCGGGTGAGCTCCCAGAAACAGAGAACCATCATCTGGGGGAAGCCAATGAGGATGACACGGAACATGATGCCCTTGAGAACCGTCTGCCAACCGTTGCGGAAGTCGACAAACTTGTCGCTCTTCATCTTGCCTGCCTTGACAAGACCCTCAAGGGCGAACTTGAAGGCAACGACCAGGACAACGACCAGGACAACAAAGATGATGAAGAACGAGTATCCAGTAAAGAAGATGTTGGTCGTCTCAATGTTAGCCTTGAATCCAACACGCTTGATTCCGTGTAGAACAACACGGCCTCCTTCCTGTAGGTCTGTTGATGCGGCATTGGATCGTCCTGCAAGACGGCTGAGGTGACGAGCGCTCACTTCGAGTCCACGCTTCACTTTCTGTACATCGATGGAAATATTGGAGAGCTGCGAGAGATACGTAGTCGGGGTTCCGCCAGTGGCACGCTGGTACCAAGTGGCCATCCTCTGCAAGAATCCAACGCGGATGATGCCCATACTCCATTGAAAGTTCTGGGTCCAAGAGGCGACAATGGGGGGTAGCGGTACTGAGCACATTCCGATGAAGGCCTGAGCCTGGAAGTATCCAAAGAGGGACATCGCGTTCGCGGCAACGTGGGCGGCAGTGTTCGAGTGACCCATGCCGGATGTAATGGCAGAAGCTATCAAGCCAAGACCAGCAATTACGGCTGTGACCCATGCAACAGCCTTTTGATCGACTGTGTTGTTGTTGGACATCTCGGCCTCGACGCAAGCAAGCTCGTCGTTGGTGGTGGAATTCCTAATTCTGATACGCACGGTGGCGTCTAGATCGGGAACTGTGTAGGCGATTCCTAGTGCATTATGTTAGTCAGGTCTTGCAGAAGCTAATGAGAGGCGGACGCACCAGGAATGTTCTTCATGACATCGTCTGAGATGTCGGGCAGATTAGAATTGAGCTTGAGTTTGCCGGCAATCATGGGGCACAGGCTGACAAGGTCCTTGTTGCCGGCGTCGCACGGGTTCAGCTTCTGCTTGAGCGCGGAATAGCCGTAAACGAGCAGCTCGACCTCAGCTACGACATTGCCGGAAATGGTAGACAATCCCTCGATGTTGAAGCTCAGGGTACGGTTGTTGGGTGTGAGGGCGACGAGGAAAAGGGTGGCGGAGAAGCCTGAGTTCGCCAGACACGGGTTGAGCGACTTGGATGTGATGATACGCTCGGCGGAAGTAGAAGGGATGACGGCGGCGAGGAGGGGAAGCGCTTTCCAGAGCGACGGGAGCAACATGATGGCGGTGGTTGATGTATGAGGCGAGCCTCAGGAGTCTCAAGTGTACTCTGCGCGAGTACGTCGATGGGAAGCGGCCAAACCAGCAGGCGAGCGTCTGAGCGAGAGGAATGGAAGCGTACGGTATACTGGGAGTCGTGGTCGGGATGTGAACGAGTGTAGGTCAAATGACGGATGTGGTGGTTGAAGAGAGGTCGGTGTTGCTGCGACGACTGGAAACCGGGAAGTGCAGCTCGGGGCAGGCTAAGCGGACGGGCTTGCGAAAGAGTGGTAATGGATGTCCAAATGAAGGGGCTGGAGGCGGTAGCGATTGTGAGGCGCGATCAGCGGAGCGTCGAGCTTTCCCACTGCGTCGCTGGCCAGAAAAAAGTATTACAGTTTCGTCGTGCGGTGACGACAGAGAGCTTTTGGGCGGCCTGAGGTGAAGAGTGAGGAGCGAGCGAGTGCAGAGATGAGATGAGGGCCTGCAGGCACTTGGTCTCACGGGAAAGGGGTGTGAGACAGCCAAGGTCACGGGCAGTCCTAAATCCGTACACGCGGCTTCTGCCCGGCGCCGAGTGTGGAGCACTGGCTCGTTGACGCCAGGGACGCGCTCTTTGACGACGCAGCTCTTGCTTCAGACCGCTGCGCACGGCGGCTGCACGGCGGGCTTCTGTGTTTGGGTGTTTGAGACTTTCCTTTGAGGCTGTCCTTTGACGGCGTGCACGCTGTTGTTTGCGGCTCTTCTACGTAGTAACAGCACACGCCTGTCTCGTCTTTGAGTGACAGCGGCCAAGCGGGCAACGGCAACGACGGAGGTTGTCAACAGATTGCTCGCCGCATCGGGCAAGGGCTCTGCTCCGCCACAACCACGCAGTTCCTCATCTCCAGCTTGCGCAAGCACATTTCAGCACCAGCGACAGTGTGCCCGCCAATTCCCGCCCAATCATTCCGCCGGCGTTCCTGAACTGGGTGGGCGTCGAGTCCTGGCGCGCTGATTGAGCGCTGATGGATCCACCATCAGCCTATCGCGGCACTCACCCCACCGCTTCATCGCATCGTGTTCGTATGGAATGCTCTCGGACTGTCCTTTACCTGTAGGTAGTCTACTGCCATATCAGCCACTACCGCTAGCCAGCTGCATCCATGGACCTGCAACGGGAATGATGCCTCATTAATTCTCTTGAACCTGATCGTGTTTAGGAATATTTGCATAAAGCCCTTCAGCCTATTGCGTCGTGCAGCGCACCCTTGGCGAGCACGTTGACGTCTCATCCATCTGCCTGGGAACGCTTGACCCCGCCGTTGCGCCCACCCATCTTGAACTGTCATGGCGAACAAGAGGCCCACCACGCCGTTATCTAATCGAGATGCCAAACGGCCAAAACAAACATCGACTGCCCCTTCTGAGACTCCGCTGTACGCTGTTTGCACTGCGCGTTCGAGACTGCGCTGATCACCCTCACAGCACCCTACTTAAACTCCCGGCCGAGCTAAGGAACCGAATATATTCGTATACCCTCGGCGGCCACTTCATCCATGTCGAGGTCGGCTATAAAAAGGAAAAGCCCAAACCTCCATCATTCAACCACGATGCCTGGCCCCAGTTTTCTCCCTTCAAACATGACCTCTGGAAGAGATGGACTACCAATCGTTGTCTTCACTACTATCTCTGCAAATCCGCCGTCTCCGAAGATGAGGCATACAGGCGTTCACAAGACTCATTGCTAAGCGAGCAGCTTCCAGGAGAAGATGAGATCATGGCCAATCACTGGAGGCCAGGGGATGCCTTCCACATCGACCCGTGCCAGCAACGCCATAAAAACTGCTACCAGTGGCAGGAGTTTGACAACATGGAATGGATGTTGACCCCCCGGGAGCAGGTCGAACGCAAGAAAGCAGAACCTGTCAGTCTTTCCAAGGTCCTCAATGTTAGCCTCCTCCAGACATGCTCCCAGATATATCAAGAGGCAAGATATATGCCGTTTGCCGAGAACACCTTCGGTTTCAGGGAAGTCTATGCTCTCACATGGCTACTCTCCGTCCTCTCAGCGCCCCAGAACAATGCCCTCAAATCACTGTGGATGTCATGGACAGCTGGAGGGATGAACTCGATGACAAACTCGAAACATTGGAGCAGGTGGCTTGTGACTCCTAATCTACTGGACCGTCTCCAAGGACTGCGTGTCATCCATCTGTCCCTCTCAATCGTACACGATGGGATGGGTGCCCCCGGACCTCTGCGTCATGAGCACCGCAGTACTGCCCTGGATCGCTGGGTCACTGGACTTGAGTCCCTTGGTGAGCTTCCGCTAGATCGAGTGACTGTCATTATATCGGACGATTCTGATTCCAAGTTCGGCATCAGTGGGTACTCGACGAGCAAGTATCTGAACTACGGCTGGCACAATAACTACGAGCAGTGGATGCATCTGCGGGATCTTGAATGCTTTACAGCAGATGAGAAGAGAGAGTGGGCAGAAGATTTGAGAATGCGCCTATTGAGAGTGGTTTGATGTATATTTGATCATGAATAATGGCATGCAGGTTGAAGTTTGGATTTTGCTGTTTCTCATAACTCATCAATAATCGCTTTTCATATCCAATTACATCTCTGCACTCATCTACCTTTCACCACCCACAACTAAACACAACCCATGAAGTCTCCGATCTTCCATACCCTTGAACCATCTGAACCATCGTCTGCACACTAAATTTTAGTCAGCCACATCTCCGCTAAATCACAATCACACCGTTTAACGCACGCACCACTCGTCCGCGCACCCGATACCGTATCCAAATTCGAGGGTCCAATTTCAATTTTGTTGAAAGCGACTGCACAGCCTCGATACCCCACACACAACCACGTACCCTCTGTAAATCTTCATCTACACCCGCCCGCCAACCGCAAGTGCAAGGTCAACTCCAGCGCCGCGCAACCGCTCAAGGCACACTCTCGTCGTCGGCTTGGTAGTCGAGGAGCTCGGATCTCGTTCTCGATCTCGTTCTCGCTCTCGATCCGATGCTGTGATGCTGCGACATTTGCACGACGCACGTGCGCTTATGCGGGCATGCACACTAAGCGCCTCACCCGCACCAAATCCTGCAGTTCCGTCCGCTGCTCTCCCCTCCGTCTGACGGACACTTCGCGCGATCTGGCTGTCAGCGCCCGATTGGGAAATTCGGCCTCGGGAAATTGCGCTGGTGTATAACGTGTTTCGGATCGTTGTATAAGCTTAGTAGGACGTCGAGACGGACTGTCTGCTTTAGGATGGTGTTGATGGATTGGGTAATTGTACAGGTTAGTAGGTGAGATGGATGGGTCGGGGATTACTCGAGTCACTGGTTGGGAATTAGGTGGGTGTATATGAGGATGTGGTTGTGGACTGCGGCCTGCCTGGCGGCTGGTGGGATGACCTGTATGGAGGCCGAGAGACTCCAGCGATGTGGCGGAGGTAGAGGATGAGGTGGGTGCACAGTAGACGTTCATGCTGGCATAGTCACCTTGTCGAACATCAGCAAAAGGAAATCGTTTGGGGCAGACTAGACTACGGGTTCAATAGTAAAAAGCGGTAGTAAACTACTACTCTCTAATTATCTTCTGCCAAAAATAATTCTAGACCTTGAACACCTTTGCACCCTTCCATGCTCTACGGCAAACACACTCCTGTCAGTTACACTATTATTTGACAGAACTGTGTTAGTCCTTTTCTCCTCTTGCATAGATTCTCCATTCTTTCTCCGTCCTACATATTCCCGTTTACCAGCAGACGGACATGAACGTGATTCAATACTCTAATTGCGGTCGGACAATGCAGCAGATGCCGTAGAACGGTAAAAATCTAAGCCTTGGTCTTTTGGAAATCTCGATATTGAGTAGGTCGTGATAAGTTGGGCGGTATAAAGTAACGCTCAACATTGTTAACACTCAGAGCGAACGTACTTTATGTATGATTTTGTAAGGGTGCCAAAAGAGAAGAGTAGGTTGGATATGAACCCGGGTGGTTATTATGGTGCTAGAGAAACGTCTCGCTAGTTTTAATACAATAAGAAAGTTTAGAAGCCTACAGGGAAAAAAGACCATTTTTTAGAGGAAGAATGTCTAAAAAAGCTCTTAAATTACCTAAACAATGAACCTAATAAAGTCTAGCTTCACATTGCAGAACCCTCTATTCTGTTTCTCGATCTAGAACGGAAGTTAGAGTGACCTAATTTTCTAACGTGTTCTTCTTGATATTAACCTAAATACTGCAGATTACGTACAGGGCTAGATACCGCGGGATCGTTGCTGAAGACTGCCGGGGTGGCTAGCTAAGAGGGAGTTTAACAGGCTTCTTAATGGTGGGTTGGTTAAGAAGCATTTTAGGGTCTTGTCAGGAAAGTGAGGCTATAATGTGAAGGGACTCTAGAGTGAGGTAGGAATTGGTGGATATAGAGGGACAAAGATTTTGTTGGTGTTTCCCTGCTTTAAAACACTCCTAGACATAGACGATAGATTATTCCGAGTGTATACGGTGTTAGATGAAATAAAAAAAATTAGTGGAAGAAAGTAAGCGCTTAATTACAGCTCTTATTCTTTCTTCCTAAAATGGTCTAAACAGAGATGAAATTGAAGAATCTGGTTGGAGAGTGAAAAGGGAGCCTCTAGGGCTCGACTTTCTTTGAGGATCGCCTATCAACGAGTGAATATGAGTGAACATGTGGTGGATATGATGGGAATTTGCAAAATCAAGGCGATATGGCAATCACGATTATTAGGAGCTAGTGTGTAAAATAATTAAGTATGTACAACGATTTTGAAACACTGTTCCCATTGTTTGCATTTCAGAATATAAAGTTTTGGTGTATACACACAATATGATCAAGGATAGAATGGTGATTCTCAGTGTAGGGATATGCGATTATTGATCCAGAGTCTCGAGTATTTATATACAAGTCTTTCAGTTTCTACAACTTCTAAAGCAGAAGACCGACAGACGCATAACAAACTGTACATATGCGCGTTAAGCAAACACGAAGCAAACACAACCCGACATGATGGTAAACACTACGGTGAAAGAGCAATCACGCGACCCTCTGTCCACGCTTCAGCCTCTCACGCCGCCTCTTCCCGTAAACCCTCATACAGCCTTTGCGTATGTCTAACATGGACCTAAGAAACGAAGCTGACAAGAGAAAGTCAGGAGACTTCTGGCGCCGTAAGCACCCCGAAAGGCGCGAAAAGAAGCTCCACGTCCGCCAACAACACCAACACACGCCGGCTATGGAGCACGACTACAAGGATCACTACCCGAAGCGCTCAGTTCGAAGCCCGTCTTCAACTCCTGCACTTTATACACAGCCTGAAACCCCTCCCCCATCTTCGCCCACGATCGACAGCGAGTGCGCTCCAGAGGAGATGCAAGTCAAGAACCAGACGCGTCCAACTCAACTCACATCTCGAATGGTGTACGATTACCTGACGGTAGAAGACGAGCAAGAACTGTCCTCCCTCCTCCACCGCAAACTCCTCGGCGTACCCACCAACCATCTCCCCGATCTTACACTCACAGACATCTTATACGAGTCCCCCAAAGCGACTCACTTCCCCCAGTACTTCTCCCCTCCTTAAACCTACCACTTAACTATATGGCTGACGCTCCCCACAGCATCCCTCCTGACCTCCAACTCACCTTCTTCCTTGCCGCACGCAGCGCTATCAACCGTAGCCTCAGCCTCGCAGTCAAAGACGTCAACCAGCAGAGTCTAAACGTGACACGAGCAATTTTCTTCTACCGCCTCGACCACCACCACCAACTCGCCCGCTACCACGACTCCGCACGCTGGAACATCGCCATCTACCTCGCCCTCCTCTCTTCCCCACCCCCCATCTCCAACTCAACCCCCGAATCCCATTCCCACTCCCCCTCCTACTTCAGTCCCGCCGGCCGCCGATTCGCACTCGCGTATCTGAGCGCCGTACGCGAGACGCACAACTCACCGTACACATTTACGCATCGCGAGGAGTTCGTCAAACTGTGGAAGGAGAGCCGGTACGATTTCTTCACGGTGATGAAGAGCGGACAGAAGGCGTTTCTGAAGAAAGAGATGGTTAGGTTGAGGCGGGAGTGGGAACGCGAGTTGGATCGTGTGCGAGGGAGTATGGGAGAGGAGGCGTATTGGAGTAGGGTGGCGCCGTTTGTGGGGTGTCTTGTTGCGGGACGGGTGGACCAGGGACGAAGAGAGATGACGGTGGCGTTTGGAGTCGGAGTTGGAGTTGGTGGTATGGTGGATGAGAAGGTGGAGGGGTATGGGGTTACGGATGGGGAGCGGAATGAGTTGCTTGAGGGGCTGAAGATGCCGTTGGATGAAAAGGTTGTGGGAGGGTTTGGTGCCGAATATGAGACTGTGGTAGATTTGACTGCGGGTTTGAACGCGGTGAAAAGCTCAACTGCGAAGGGGATGTTGGAAATGCTGCTTTCGCTGCTCTGAGGGATTGAGAGTGCGAAGGTTGCATCAACGGTTGGGATGATGGAAGAATCTGGATATGCACATTACTGAGCAGCACCGCACGTTCTCGCTTACAGTGGGGCGTGTAATTGACATTGGCTACTAGTCAAAACTGTTAGCTCAAGTGTACACTTCTATACTATATTTATTAATAGTCCCGTTAGGCCCGCGGCTTTGTTCTGACGTATTTAATTAGCTGCAGTAACAAGGCTTAAATGAAAATGGACCGTGGATATCATGCAAATGCTGGACGGTGTATGGATAATTATGTCTAGTATTCTACGAGAAATGAAACTGAATCATGTCTAAAACTCCTACTAATGCTTCGCTTCAAATATGCTACAACCAAAACCCTAGTTCTCCGGGATGAGAACACCGCGGTACCTCATTGATCCCCCACTGAGCGTGTCCATCGCCTTCGTGATTCCTTCTTCGGTCATGGGGAACTCCATGTTGATAGGCTTGATCTGGTGCTGGGCGGCGAACTGAAGCATGTGACGGTGGATGTGGCGGGCAGCAACAACGGAGCCCTGAATGCTAATACCGCTCATAAGAAGAGGCATGTAAGGAATCTTGAGCTCGTCGTTGGAGACAGTGAGAGGGAAGACCTTGCTGTCAGGGGCCATGGCGGAAAGGAGAAGGTTCCAGTCAGGCTGCACGCTGGTAGTGACGAGGAGTGCGTTCATCTTGCGACCAATATCGAGGCTTGTCTTTCCCTTCAGGGCAACGAACTCGCTAGCACCGAGCTTCATAGCCTCCTCCCTCTTGCTCTCAGTTCCGGAGAACACGATAACATCGCAGCCCATCTTCGCGGCGAACTGAATGGCGAGATGGCCGAGACCACCTACACCGATGACACCAACGCGGTCGGTAGGCTGGACGTTATACATCTTCAGGGCGTTGAAGACAGTGGCGCCACCGCACATAAGGGGAGCGGCCTCAGCGTCGGTGAGAGAATCGGGGATGCTGAAAAGGAAAGCCTCCCTCCAGACAGCGGCAGAACCCATGGAGCCTTGATCGAGATCGGCATATCCGTACATGGCACGCTCCTCGCAAAATGTCTCACGGCCGGTAAGACACCATTCGCAGTGGCCGCAGCTGTTGTGCTCGTATCCCCATCCTACGCGATCACCCTTCTTTAGGTGTTTGACGCCAGGTCCGAGCTCTTGAACTACGCCAGCACCCTCGTGTCCGAGAGCGATGTCGGCATGGCGGTAGTGCTCGTCGGTACCGCAGAGACCTGAGGCGGTGATCTTGACGAGGACTTCATCATCTTTGAGGTCGGGACGGGTGGTTTCCGACTTGACGATCTTTCCGTCCTTGGATCCCTTGAAGACTGTGAATGTAGGCATGCTGATGGATTGTGTATTTGTTGTTGGGGCTGGATATTGTAGTTGAGTATTGAGTAGGTGGGTTCGATTGATGGATGTGGAAGTTGAGTGTGAATGAGAAGACTTAAGAGTTATACGGTTTGATGTTATATATCTACGATGCGATGCTACCAAAAAAAATCCAAGCTAGGGTCTCAGAAAGCAATGACGTCTGACGTTTGTAATCTAAGCATGATCGAGGTGGACCTCAACTTTGCGGATTCGGGAATATCCACATCGGGCCTTCTAAAACAGCGCTGGTAGCAATTTTCACCGCAACATCCCGGCCATTGATTTGACCGATCGCCTCAATTCGGCACTTCAAAGTAGATAGCTATCTCCATGATTCGATTACAATTCGCAAGATACTATTTCTCAGCATGAAACAATGAGTTGAATTGCTGGTGCGATCCTCTAAGACGGTGTTGTCCGGATTGAGGTATTCAAGAGAGATTTTGCGCATGGTGTTGAGGTGCGCTGGCCAATGAACAAACGGCATGTAAGGCGGATTAGAAACCAGGTAGCGGACGCTAATCCGCCAGGCGTGTCACTACTCCGTCAGGCTGCTAGGGCGCCTTGCAGGCGAATACTGCAACACAATTCGCAGGCGAGGAAGAGATGGCCGTTGTTCCGTAGTCGCGGGAGGTGGCCGCAGTTGACCGATAGGTGACGTAAGACTCTGATAGAAAAGATCCGAGATGGCAGCGCACAGAGGCTAAGCGAGCCAATCCACGAGCATACCGAAACGACCGAGGCCCGAATATTCTCCATTCCCTCTCCAAAAGTACAAGCGTCTTCATATTTGCGAAATTTCCCGAACGTTCCAAGGCTCTGTCTCGTTAAACGTGACGGCAAGCGCGCGGGAGTGTCCGTTCGTGAGATGCGATCGTCCTGATCTCGTCCCGTCAATGATTAGTGATTGTTCTTTCCACGTGCATCTGTCAGCAAGAGGGAGTTTACACAAGGCTTGTATCCGGGTGTTATGTCCGTGAAGATAGGCGTGGCCGACATTTGGATTGACCCTATTTCAAATACATCAGAAGAGAAGGAAACGCAC
>BLYF01000048.1:381064-395972 GCA_014905255.1 Herpotrichia juniperi | reverse complement strand
AAAAAAAAAAAAAAAAAAAAAAATCAACCCTCTGGCGTGAGACCACAACTCTTTTCAGGCTTCACTTGCTAGTAAGTTCTTCCCCTTGACACTGACCCATTTCAACCCAAAGGAACAGAAGAATGCAACCGCAGTGACCGCAGCAGCAAGATAGAACGGGGCAAGAAGCGCGGTACTGTACGACTGGAGTACTCGTGGTAGCTGATCAGGCGTTACAACTTTTCGGACTGCTGTTGTACCAGCAGTGATCAACTTGAGGACATCCACGCCCGGTACATTTTTGATCAACTGCTTGACCACTTGCTCATTGAAGATAGTTTGCGAGATGGCAGCAAAGAGAGCACCACCGAACATCTGAAAGAAGGTGACTGTCGAGATTCCGATTGGAGTTTTCTCAGCGCTAAGCACAGCTTGCACGGCTACAAGTGGTGCTGTCATGAAGCATCCAACACCTAATCCGTAGACGACTTGGATTCCAATCCAGTATGAGCTGCTAGAGCCAACTTCAAATGTGGTGATCAGGCCAGAACCAATGGACATGAGTGCGGTCCCCCCGATTAACCAAGGGTCTTAGGCAAGTCAGTGTCTCACTTTAATCTGCTGGGTTGAGTAAACTTACTGAAGTATCCAAGCTTTGTAATCATGACTCCAGAAAGAATGCTTGTTAGAATTTGTCCAAGTATGGCTGGCAAGATGTTGACCCCGGAGGCAACTGGAGAGACGCCTTTGATCACCTGAAACCATTCTGGAAGCCACAGACCGAAAACTGTCTGCGAGCCCATGCCAAACATGGCAGTTATACACGCCCACAGGACAGTTTGTTGAAAGAGAATCGATGGAGGCAACATCCCTGAATCTCCAGCGTGCCACTGCCAGATTGCAAAGATGATGAGAACCACGCCACCGCCAGTGAGAAGGCCAATGATATGAGCGGAAGACCACGGATATGTTGATCCGCCCCACTGAAGAGCCATCAAGATCATGACAATAGCGGGGGTGAAGAGGGTAGCGCCGATCAGATCTAGCCTCTTGATTTTGTCCAACAAAGGGCGCATTTCGACGTCGCGAACCGGAGGATTGAAAATGAAGGTGAGTGCAAAGATCGTAAATCCTCCTACGGGAAGATTTATATAGTAAATCCACCGCCAAGTGACGTGTTGAGTGAAAGCCCCACCGATGAGTGGACCAGCAATTGTAGAGATACCAAACAAGCTTGAGAGTATGCCAGTATAGAGTGGCCGGTTTTGAAGGGAGACGATTACGGCGACAATCGAGAGGGTGCCTGACATCAAACCTGCAGCTCCGGCACCAGCTATGGCCCGACCGACGATGAGCATCGGAGACGAAGTAGCAGCGCCAGAAATGGCAGAACCCAATTCGAATACGAGGAAGAATGACATGAATGTCCACTATTAACAATCAGTAGGTTTTTATTGGCCTTGACAGGTATGCCTGCAGAAATAAGTGACAAACCTTGAGGGAGAAGTTAGAGTATAGCTTGCCGCTCAGAGGTTGGAGAGCACACCTTTCATTTGTTAGTCAAAATCTTGCGCATTTTCTAGGAAAAAGAACTTACAGACTAAGCAGATACGCACTCATGTACCAGCCAATATCCTCTGTAGAGTGGAATTTCTCTGTGATGACTAAGAGTCAGGGGTTAAGGTCAGCACAATCCTTCAACGTAAATGCAGGACAGTAAGGGAAAGACGAAAGTCTTGTGTCTTATTGCGGAGTCACTGAAACAACATCTGGGTAGCATCTAGCAATCACTTTGCAATAAGTCGTGCACCTTGCCCCTAGGCTGTACGTACAGGGAATTGCTGTCACTACTATCGACATATCGAGCGCGAAGAGGAAGATTGCGATACCGAGACCAAAGATCAAGATGTAAAGATTGGGTCCCGACATGAATTGGTCCTGGTGCTCAAACGCTTTCTCATTATTCTCCGCCGGAATGCTTTTGGCAATGGAAGTGTGGTTTGAGGCTATCACAACTTCATCTTGCAGAGCGGGTTTCACATCGCTGGATCGATCCATTTCAGACGAGATGGAGGAAAGTATCAGGGAGAATGATGTGATAGTGTAATTGTTGCCAATAGAAATGATGAATAGAGTGGGAGGGGATGAGGATGATGGAGAAAGTTGACCTTAAAGCAGAGGAATGATTAAGTAGCGGCCACAAATTCAGCACGCAACACATGCTTTCCTATATACGACTCAGCTCACTTCTGGATGTGCGTCTCGAGCTCCTCAGGTATACCCAAGGACGAGGGTATCTGCGCGTGGGAAGCCACATTGCAATTCGTGTCTCGTATTGGCGCATCATGAGGGATTGCGGACCAGTTCTCAGAATTGATTCAGCATGTGCCGTTGGTGGTTAATCCAGACGGAAGTCGGGACAAGTTTATATCCCGTCGGGCATTCGGTTATGCACCTGGTCCGTGCGTATAGCTCCTCCGTCTGAGGAACCTCAAACATCAACCAACCCGACCACGGCTATTCTATTCCATTGTGCCAACATACATGCTCACCCGACGGCTAATCATCTCCCAGCTCGCAAGTTCTAGATGCCGTCGGACGATGCGAGGAAACGGAAAGCCTGCCAGGCTTGTACGCATGCCAAGGCCAAGTGCTCGCCATCTGGGGACGGAAATTCTGAGATTTGCTATAGGTGTCAAAGATTGAATAAGGAGTGCGTTTTCGTTGAAACAACCAGGAAACGAGGGCCAAAGGCACGTTCGTGAGTTATAACCCTTTTCGCTTCATCAAGATCCTCATTATCGTCGACCCTGTTGGATCCCGATATTTCTTAAGACTTTTAGATCTGTGTAGTTTGATCTAAGAGTCGGAATCGGGCGGATTTGTCTTGTAGGACGCTGCTGTAAGCAAGTAAAAGGACCAGGCTACACTTATAAAGTACTGCTGTATCTTTTAGGGGGCACTTTGGCAACATCTGAAGCGCTTGCTATCATACGAAGTCGTTCTCTTGAGGCCGATGGCTTCTTTTTCTGCATTCACGTCAACGAAGTCTGGTTGTGGTTTCCAATTTTTTTGCTCAACTGACGTATACCAATAGGCGCGTGAAGCAACTTGAACAACGTGTAGAGAGTCTCATCGATCTCCTAGCAGTCAATGGCCAACACAATGACAACCAAGCGTCCAATGGCACACCCGCATCCGTACCCGCCGCAACAGTGGAAACAGTTTATCCGGCAGCCTCAGCAACCACAGCTTATTCGACCCCTGAAGATATCTCGGCCAATCGACCAAGAGATTATGGCCAAATCGACGCATATGATCCAATCGAAGCTGGGATAATTACTGAAGGTCGTGCTTCACTTCTTCTCAAACAATTCAAAGAATCTTTCATATTATCATTTCCTTTTGTTGTGGTACCCGCCTCTGCAAACGTAGACACTATGCGTCGGCACCAACCCTTTCTATTCCTTGCCATTATGGCAACAATGACGTTCGAAACGCCTACAATTCAACATGCCCTTGCGGAAGAATTCAAGGGTCAAATAGCGTCCCGTATTATTGGATACTCGCATAAGAGCCTTGAGATACTTAAGGGGCTACTTGTATATGCTGCGTGGTACCACTTTTTCTACAAGCCGAAGAACCAGCAGCTTTCCGTTGTGATACAACTGTGTGTTGCTATGACACAGGATCTTAGTTTGGCTAAAGATCAGAAAGACAAAGCACGAATTCTTGACCCGAAAAGAAGTCCGCGAGAAGCAATAGAACGGTCGTCAGCGGAAAAGCGAGCCTTTCTAGGGACATACTTTGTTGTGGCAGCGTGAGTATATGATTCGTTTCACTTTAGAAGGACGTTTATTGTGACTGACGCGATCAGCTTCACGCAAGCATTCCGCAAAGGCAGCACGATGAACCACACCAAATATATGGTTTCGTGTTGTCAGACCCTAACCGAGAATGAAGAACAATCTACCGACGCACTCATTGCTCCGCTTATTCGTCTGAGCGCGCTGATGGGTCGCATTAACGATCATTTTTCCTACGATGATGTTGACAATGCCATGATCAAGGGGGACATGGTGGTGGAGATGACCATAAGCAATTTTCGTATCGAGCTCGAGAGCATCAGAGAAACCATTCCTTCAGCTTTCCGGCAGAACAGTGAGTCTTGTTGCCCCTAAATACATCTATGTATGCTGACCAAAGCTATCAATAGAAACGATAAATCTATACATATGTCTACTAGATATATGGATCAACGAATGTTGTCTCCACGAATCCTTCTGGCGTCCCCCGCCTAAGGAATCACTATCCCCGTTTTCCCAAGCAAGACTCAACACGCTCTCCAACGCCCTTCAAGCCATGAAGACGTATTTGAACAAACTTCTCGATACACCACAAGACTCTCTCTATTATCTCGCCTTCCCCGCATGGTCCGGCTGGTTTTATGCCGTCATTGTAGCTTGCAAGCTTGTTTTTCTCTCATGTAACGAGCAACCAGGTCAAACAAGTCTGGACGCTCTACCTCACGAACTCAATAATTTTCTGCCCAATCATTTCCGCCCAACGAAGTCTCACCGAATGCCATCATTTCCTCAAAAAGAATTTTGGGATCCAGTATCAGTGGCTAAAGAAGCCAATATACTGTATCTGTTTCAAGACTTTGTAGACAAGATGAAGTTTACCTTCCCACCAGAAGACGAAGACGATTGTATAGTCGAGAACGTCGACCGAGATCCGCTATTCATCATCGCCTGTCTGCAAAGAAGCCTACTCAACGGCTTTAATAAGAAGATGAACGAGTACACGTTAAGAGCAAACACGGCCAATACGAACACCACCACAATACCTTCATCACTGAGACCTAACGCCCATACCAATCCCAACAATCACGCTACTCCTAGCAATGATAACAGCACTCCCAACACCGGTCCACAGATTAACCCCATAACAGACTACATGCAAGCTCGAGCGACGCATCCAACACCATCCCCCTTTCACGGCTTGCCTGCACCTCCATCTGAGTACTCAGCAGTGCCCAGTGGTAGTCATGATACTGCGTTTCTCCTAGACCAGATGCATAAACATCCCGTGCCAGGTCTTTCAATCATGAACTTCAACGCTCTGAACTTTGACGGCATAGAGTTCAATACCGATGAAGTGCCCGCTGAGCAGATTGTGGAAATGGAAGGCATGGAACTTGGAGGAGAGGGAGATGGATATGGAGCAAGTGGGTACGACGATTGGGCGTGGAATCTCATGATGCAGGATTTCTGTATGCCTGGTATGTAGGCTACATGTTGTCACGTTTAAGCCAAGCCACGAGGGTAAAAGTCCTGTAGCCAGATATAATAGGACTTTGCAAAGCTAAGATAATCGATTTACCGTCTGTCTCGATTTGTCTATTCCATCTCATCACTGCAGTAGGAAGGTGTAGGCGAAGTGTAGGAGTAAAAAGAAAGGAAAGCTACAGTGTAGCTTACCGAGACCTGTCATTATGCAGGCAATAGTGAGATGACATGTCGTGAATGTCTCTCACCTAACGTGTAATGCCATCACGCCACAAATTCAGCTGCTTTGTTTGTCTCACTTTCTATCTTACATTCCGATCAACAGACCATGATACAGAAACACTTTACTCCTCACACCATGCCACTAAAAGCCACCCAGCAGTCATCAGCGGCTGAGGAAAAGGAAGTCGAAAACACGACGCCTCATAATCCAACTCTTACATAACAACAAAACATGCGGTCAGACTTCAACACAAACTCAACACAAGCCCTCCTATCCTATCAACCAACCATCCGCGTTCCAAACCTGCAGCAAGCCGCGCGCATCACCCTCCGCCTTCCCGTCGGAAAACTCCCAGCGACCGCGTGGCGCAAGCATCGCCCCCGTGGCGTTGACATCATAATCCCTCGAGCCCGTGAATACCAGTTTTGTGCCTTGGTTGCCTGGGCAAACCTCGCCTACGATGAATAATGAATGCCAAGGCAGGAAAATCTCTGCAGGTCACACCAGGATTATGGAACGCAGAAAATTCGGCGGGTGGAGATGCGACGGTAGGCTAGGACGGTTCTGGACGTTGCCGCATTCCGCGATCCGCGAGTTGAGGCTACTGGGTTAGCGGAATGCGGGGAAGCGGGACTTCGTGGCTGCAGGGTGGTATCTATGGGGTAATTGTAGGGTAAGAGATGCATTCGAGAGTAGGGGGTGAAGGGTGAAGTAGCCAATGTGTAAGGGGTCGAAAAGTGAGGCACGATGGATGTCGTGAGCGTAGTTGGAAGTTAGTAAAGAAGCATCTCACGATCACGATGATGAAGTAATGTTTGAAGATTATTAATTCCATTGATAGCTAAGTAATGGGATAGTCTGTCCCGCCCTCGCCGGCATTCAGGGGTATAATCGCCGCTGGTTGTGAGATGATGAACAATAATGCTTGTTTCTGCCTGCCCTCTCCCGAAGCGTCTGGCTTTTCTGGGTATCAATGCTGTGGCACTGCCACTTTTTGAACGCCCTTGGTGAACCAAAACTCCTCGATGGTTGTTTGAAAATGGAAATGTGAACGCCGGAAATGGAATGAGAACTTTTGTTGTCGTACTGTACAGGTCGATCGGGGGTAGTGTGTTGGTGATTAGGAGATTTGGTAGGTTGGTAAGACAGTCGTAGATGTGAATGCTCCCGAAACGCCTTGCTCGCAATGTTTATCGATGATTCCGAGAATCAGAACCAGCTCGTCATCGAATGCTTCTGAACGCCGTTGCCCATGATGGAAGTTGGAAAGAGAAAGAAAAGGTCGTGAACAGTCCGGTCCTTAGCGGGAGAACTGGCGGGAGACCTTGTTCCATGCGCCTTCGATGCTGCGACGGACACCATCCTTCTCAGAATCAACTGATGTGTGTGAGGATGTAGAGTTGTTGCGGGATGATTGCGGCTTCGTCTCGTTGATAGCATTGCCAGCTCCTCCACGGCCAACGTGGTAGATGGGAGCGGCGTGCTCACGGAGGCGCTCTTGCTGGGCAAGCTCCTCGTCGAAGCTGAACATGGCACGCTCCTTCTCGCGGTGGACGTTGCCAGCACCGCCACGGCCTGTGGTGAAGTAGGCGTTGGCTGGTGGGGGAGTGAGCTTCACAAGGGATGCTGGGCCAGAGGCGTTGCGGCCGTTGGAGATGTCAGTGGCCTTGACGCGAGTGGCATTGCCGGCGCCACCACGACCAGCGTAGTAGATGTGAGAGGCGGGGACGGACGGGTGGGGCTCGGTGATGTGGTAGGAAGGCATTTTGGTTGAAATTGGGATGTCGAGGTTGAGATTTGTTGGTTGGTGGTGGTTGATATTGAAGTTGATAGTCGAGTGGCGAATATCAAGTGTCAAGTATGGAAGATCTGGGGTAGTGTGTGTAGTAGTGGAAGATCTGATGCTGTAGTGCTGTGATAATTAAAGAGCCCCCTGGGCGAGAGTCTTATATACCTACTCTGACTCCACACTCCGGCAGACTGTATGAGTGAGCACCGTGGTCCCAGACCAGGGGACCAGAAATTTCAGCGGCGCCGAACCAGAGCATCGTGACACGACACGAGCAGCTGCGGTTTGGCCGGCCCCTGGCTTGCCTCGTAGGCTTTGCAGTTAACGGCAATACCTTGATCATGCGTGCATCAAACGCGCACCCAGGGAACAACAAAGGGCTTCGGCGCCCAGCAAAGCGCTTCGGCAGCCGAGCACGCGGTCTTGGCCTCGAATT
Source organism: Herpotrichia juniperi (assembly GCA_014905255.1). Lineage (NCBI taxonomy): Eukaryota > Fungi > Ascomycota > Dothideomycetes > Pleosporales > Melanommataceae > Herpotrichia > Herpotrichia juniperi. The sequence continues at coordinate 388,254 of BLYF01000048.1, read as the reverse complement.
GATCGCGTAATAGCCTCCTCAGCTCTCCATGCACCTGATCCCTCAGCACTGCGGCGACTGGTTGGCCGCATTTCTGTTACCCCCAGGAAACTACTCGAAGTAACGACTGCAAATTCTGCACCAGAAGGCGCCATTCGGCATCGTGAATCGTGACGTGAACTGAGGCCGACGGCGTTGCAAACAGCCTGCCCGCAATTGTGGAGGCGAGGGCGAAGAGTCTGCTCAGAATTTTCCGTGCGCGCACATCTCCACACCGCGCCTTTGGCTTTGCATCCCATCTCTCCATCGCGAAGTCATTGTTGGTGTCGTCGTCGACTGGTCAACCGGTTCCTCGAATTGATTGAGTCCATGTTGGCCGTGGGTCAAAAATGGCTCGCTGTGCAGGCACCGCTGCAGGAACCAACAGGCCCGGCACGCTTTCAGACTCTGCCACAGCAGGCCCTGCACTACGCTGAGGAAGCACTCTCGCGCATTCTGTCGTTTGGTAGCCGAGCGCCTCAGCGCATGACGTCGAGCATCGTGAGTCTGGCTGGCTCGGTGTTGGCGACGACGGGGCGAGGTTGATATTCTTGGTGAGCTGACGTCTCTCTGGTGGCTGGCTAGATCTGCTCCGCCAGTCTTTTTCACGGCGCCAACACTGCCAATTCGTCGTTACAGATCATCGTAATCTACAACACCTTTCTTCATCGTCACAGATCATCGCAATTTGCAGCACGAATCTGCCTCATCACTCGTCCGTCATGATTAATGAGGGAAATAGGCGCAGAGCCCCCTGCGCGTCGTGTCGTGTCTGCCGTGCCACATGTCGCCATTTAGCGCGAGAAATCCAGCGCATCGTCTCATCGCTCATTTCAACACCACAAAGTCACCAGGTCCGCGCCATGACTAAAAACTCACGATCCTTGGCATTTGGACTGCATTCTCGACCCCTTTTCCTTCACCGTCTCTCTCGCTAAATCACTTCTACTTTGACCACGAGGTACCGATGTGCACGCTGCCCACTGCCAGTGCTCCAAATCACTCGATATGCGCCCGAACATAGGGTATTCCGATGGGCTCAAAAAACGCCATTCATGCCCTGCAACACTCAATCCGCAACACCTTGAACCCCCTTCTGACCTGCCGCAAAGGATGTCATGTCGTGACAAAAGTTAAGTAACAGAAACACACCAAGAGCAAAAGTGCGGTCAGCGACCCTCTATAGATGCGGGGAAATAAACGACATGTTAGCACTCCCGGGTGCCGCCTTCAATAATCAGGAGAAAGTACCCTAACCAAGCTTGACACGTAGATCCTCTGAGTGTCTGGGGTCCCGCCAGGCAGGGTGCAATATGTCTTGCTAGGTCGGGGCTGCAAGTCCGAATCCATGACTAAAACTGCGACCCAAGCGTCATGTAGCCTTCCCGAACGACGCGTGAAGTTTGCGGGGGCGGGAGGGCGGCTTCTGGAGAACCGCAGAGCCAGCCAAAGACAGCCTTCGATGCCACAACGATGCCGCTATGCGAATTTCGTATGGATAATGTCTGGATTTTCCTGCCATTCGTCTTTCTCGACCCACATCTGTGTGATATCAGTACATGAGAAACACTGTCTATGACAAAGGTACTCACCTTCTTAAATGTGCTCAGACCAGCCAAAATACTGCCGCCAGTCCATGTAGTGTATATTCGCTCTGGCGGCGCCAGAATCTTGATCCGCATGTCCTTCACCGCCAATCGCTGCACTTCATGTAACAGTCTATTCCCGAAGCCCTTGGTCAGCGTGGAGCCACCGGAGAGCACAATATTGCCATATAACGATTTGCGCAGATCCATGTCGGTTCGGTGGATGGCCTCAACCACGATTTGGTGTACACCAGGGTACTCAAGCCCGATAATCTCAGGGTTGAACAGAATCTCTGGAGCCCGGAAGCGTTCTGCGCCCACCTAGCACAACATGTCAGTTCAAGCTCGTCAGTGTCCTCGACCCTCTACTTACCTTCAGCTTTTGCCCGTCTGGCAATATGTACTCGGCACTTTTTCCATCCGATCTCGCGCCAGACCACTCCTTCTCCTCTTTCGCAGGGTCTAACGCAACATAGCCCGTTGTCTCCTTGATGTGTTTGACCGTCTCCTTTTCCGCGCTTGTGTGGAAGATTCGTCCGCTTTTTCTCAGCAGTTGCTGCATATGCTCCGTCACGTCTCTCCCCGCTACGTCTATCCGTCGGATGCTATTAGGAATCGCAAATCCTTGAAACACAGGTACCGCGTGTGATACTCCATCTCCAGAGTCCAGCACAATTCCAGTTGTCTTTCCTGAAGCGTATAGCGAGAGGACTGCTTGTACCGAGGTGTATAGCGCGGGCACGTTGAAAGTCTCGAAGAGAATCTGGGCGGCCGTATCTCGATTTTCTCGTGGGTTTAGGGGCGGTTCTGTGAGGAGGACTGGGTGCTGCAAATGGCGGGGCAATTAGCGTCCACCTTCACCTCAAAGCGTTGATTGAGGTGCAACTCACATCCTCGCTGACCGTCTTCAACTCCTCCGTATACACGTACTGCCATATCCTCTCCATATCATCCCAGTCTGTAACAATGCCATGCTCTAGTGGATAATTTATCTTGAAGAGCCCCCTATACTGCTGCGCTTGCGGCCCGATGAACACGTCACCTTCCAGCGCGCCTGCCATCGTCCGTATGTGTTTCGGCCGGCCGACAAAGGAAGGGAAAAAGCATTTGGGCACATCTTGTCCAGCGAAGCCTGCTCTGATGGTACCGCTACCGTTGTCGAGCACAATCGGTGCATTGTGCAGTCTGGAGCCCATTGCGGGGGCGGCGGGGTAGTTGAGATTCGTGAATTATAGGCAAAAGCTAGGTAGTGAGATTTGGAGACAGAGATGGGGGTGGACGGGTTCGTGAGGAAGGACCTAAAGTGGTGAGTGCATCTTTAGTGTTGGACAGCTTGAAGTCGCGAACACAAACCACCGACGCGAGATCATAATTTCGACAGGGGTCCCCAGCACGCATCACGTGCCTACTTAGTCCGCCCAAATCAAGCACACAAGTAGGGAATTGAAAATCCATCATACGATCACAACAATATCGTGACGCCGAGGATCAAAGTAGCTCGTGAGCTATGGAGTGAGGTATTCCGCCAGTCGACCACTTCACTCTGTTTCTATGATGTTCAACGAGCGCGATGATTTTGAACAATGGATGTAGGAAGACTTCGTACTTCCGTTCACTATAGGTACCCCATACAGGAAGCTCGCTTCGGGCCGCATCTAACTAATTTCGAGGTCCCATGGAAGAGGATTGACTATAACCGGCGCAAGATTATAATTGACTGGAGTTCCATGGCAAAGAAGTCTATAGTGTTCACCAGGAGGCCTACAAGTGGCGCCGGAAGATAGCTTATGTGAGGGCAGGCCGAGATATAGATTTAGACTTGTTGAACCGGACATGGAGGGTCACGTAAGACTATATTAAGGCCATAGTCGAGTGCAATCGACTCTGGAAAACTGGTGCATAATTGAGGACTTCAGGGCGAAGTAAGGCATCATGAGCGTCTCTTCCTCAAACCGCTTACAGAGATGAACTTCTCAAGTATGGCGGTCGAAACCGGAGTGATGCTGTATTTTGCGTACTTTTTAGCTGTGGAGAGACTAATGAAGGAAGTCGTGTGAGCACGGAAGATGAACTTTATCACTTTCTGAGTCGAATGTTTTCTATGTACTCTTGATAATCATCGACCGCGAGGCTGTTATAGCTGCCTTCTCTGTAGTTCAGTTCAGCAATTTTCTCTTCCTCCTCCAAACAGTATTTCCGGTAGATATCAATTCGATTCAAAGTCTCAATCGACGAGTTCAAGGAAATATACCCTCAACTTCTGCTCCTAATGTAGGGGCGATATGGCGGCAAATGCTGTTTGTGACCCGAGAGGACAGTCACATGCAAGTGTACCAGAATCCCTACTTTAGCATTGCAATAAATAGAGGGCTGCGCTTAGATCTCGCTTGGAGCATGACTCGTGCATACCTTTTCAGACTTATCAATCACACGTGACGTTTGTTGCCAAGCAACCTGAAACGAGGCAGGCGGCACTGCCCCAGCGCGTCGTCAAAGTCCATTCTGCATTGAACAGCATTCATCATGACATGGCACAGGTCCTCAGCTTACATCCAGAGCACCTCGTGGTAGTACATCTCACGGTTCCTATCCCACCAGAATAGCATATGCGCCACGAGCAAAACCCCTCTGTTTTGTCCCCGCCCCAGACACTATAAACGCGCCAAGATGCGCCTTTTGAGGCGCAAGTCGGACGACAGCATTGAACTGGTCACCTTCAGCACCGAAGACCCTCCTCCATACGCTATCCTCTCCCATACTTGGATCGATGGTAAAGAAGTCACATATGACGAACTTGTGGCCGGGACTGGCAATGACAAGGCTGGCTATGCCAAAATCCTCTTTTGTGGAGAAAGAGCTGCTCAAGATGGGCTCCAGTACTTTTGGGTAGATACCTGTTGTATCGACAAATCGAACAGAGCAGAGCTTCAGGAGGCCATTTCTTCTATGTTTCGCTGGTACAGGCGCGCCGCAAAGTGCTACGTGCATTTATCTGATGTATTCACAAAGAAGAGAAAGAGAAGGGACGAGAACGTACACAATTTATGGGAACAAGCTTTTTGGAAAAGTAGATGGTTCACTCGTGGATGGACGCTTCAGGAGCTCCTCGCGCCCTCGTCAGTAGAATTTTTTTCGGCAGAGGGTAGCCAACTCGGCGACAAGCAGTCCCTTGAGCAAGAGATCCACAAAATAACGGGCCTTCCCATATCAGCACTTCAAGGAAAGCATTTGTCTCAATTCAGCGTCAAGGAGCGGTTGTCATGGACGGAACCCCGCCAAACCACGCTCGAAGAAGACCTCGCGTACTCGTTACTCGGGATTTTCGACGTAAGCATACCTCTTCGTTATGGCGAAGGTAAGGTGAATGCATTCGAACGGCTTGAAGAGGAGATTAATAAGCTGGAGAAGTGCATCCAAGACTTGCATCTCACTGATCCTCGCGACGACAAGAAGCGTATTGAGGACACTAAGGGTGGCTTGCTGGAGGAATCGTACAGATGGATCCTCGAAAATCCGGATTTTCAAAAATGGTGCAGTGACCAGCAGAGCTGGCTGCTGTGGATTAAGGGCGACCCCGGCAAAGGCAAAACAATGCTGCTTTGCGGCGTCATTAACGAGTTAGACAAGTCGACCGTTAACACAGCTCTCTTATCCTGCTTCTTCTGCCAGGCTACTGATTCGCGACTTAATGGCGCCACGGCAGTGCTTCGCGGTCTGATGTATATGCTTATTAGCCGGCAGCCATCGCTTGTCTCGCATGTCCGGAAGAAGTACGATCGGGTAGGCAAAACGCTTTTCGAAGACGCGAATGCCTGGGTTGCTTTGTCTGAGATCTTTACAAACATTCTACAAGACATGAGCTTAAGCAAAACCTACATCGTCATTGATGCGCTCGACGAGTGCTTAGTAGACCTGCCAAAACTGCTAGACTTTATAGCGCGGCACTCGACCCTGTCTTCTCGTGTTAAATGGATCATCTCAAGCCGCAACTGGCCTGACATTGAGGAGCAGTTAGAGCGAGGTGGAGACAAGATTAGGCTATGCCTCGAGCTGAACGCTAAGTCTGTGTCCAAGGCGGTCAGCATCTACATACAGCACAAGGTTTATAATCTGGCGCAGCAAAAGAAATACAACGATATGACACGAAATGCGGTTTTAAAATACCTTTCTTACAACGCTAATGATACCTTCCTCTGGGTGGCTTTGGTTTGCCAAAACCTTGAGAAGATTCCGCGTTGGAACACTGTTAATAGGCTCAATACTTTTCCGCCTGGGCTTGACTCACTTTACGAACGGATGCTGGAGCAGATCCAATGTTCTGATAGTGTTGACCTCTGTAAGCGAGTTCTGGCGACCCTGGCAGTTGTTTACCGACCCATTACACTGAGTGAGCTGATATGTCTTGTCGATACGCTCGAGGATATGTCTGATGATACCGAATCGGTGATAGAAACTATTCGTCTTTGTGGTTCCTTTCTCACTGTCCGGGATGATACTATCTACTTTGTCCACCAGTCAGCAAAAGACTTTCTCCTGAGAAAGGCGTCTAATGAGATTTTTCCTTCTGGAATAGAAGAGATACACTACACAATACTCCTGAGGTCGCTTCGCGCCCTATCCCGCACGCTACAACGGGATATCTATAGCTTGCGTGCGCTAGGATACCCAGTTGAGCAAGTCAAGCAGCCAAATCCGGACCCATTAGCGGCGTCACGATATGCATGTGTATTTTGGATCGATCACCTCTGTGACTGGGTTTCAGGAACCTGTACCGGCTATGAAGGAGACCTCCGTGAAGGAGGCATTATAGAGGCTTTCATAAAAGAGAAATACCTGTACTGGCTCGAGGCTCTGAGCCTCTGTAGAAGCTTGGCCAAAGGAGTGATGTCAATTAAAAAACTCGAAGCTCTCCTTCAAGTAAAGCATCCAGTCGTCCCCCGTATAATATGTACTGACTTTCAAATAGGTAAGAGCAGAGGCACCCGGATTCCTTAGGCTAGTCCAAGACGCTCGTCGATTTATCCTCTATCACAAGCTGGCAATTGAGAATAGTCCTCTCCAGGCATATGCGTCTGCACTTCTGTTTAGTCCATCTCGCAGCCTGATTAGGTGCCTTTTTAGGCACGAAGAACCAAACTGGATTGTGCTTAAACCTGTTATGAACGATGAATGGAGCCCCTGCTTACAAACGCTCGAAGGCCACAGCGACGCGGTCCTCTCAGTCGCCTTCTCATACGACTCGACTCGGCTTGCATCAGCATCGGCTGATTACACAGTCAAAATCTGGGATGCGGGCAGCGGTGGAGAATGCCTGCAGACGCTTGAAGGCCACAGCGAATTGGTCTGCTCAATTACTTTCTCACACGACTCAACCCGGCTTGCGTCGGCCTCGGCTGATAGCACAATTAAGATCTGGGATGCAGGTAATGGCGATTGTCTGCGGACTCTTGAGGGTCATAGCGATTGGGTTTTGTCGGTAGCTTTCTCACATAACTCAGCCTGGCTCGCGTCAGCGTCGCATGATCATACAATTAAGATTTGGGATATAGAAAGTGGCGGGAACTTGCAGATACTTGAGGGCCATGG
>BLYF01000048.1:215626-380501 GCA_014905255.1 Herpotrichia juniperi | reverse complement strand
GATGCGGGCAGTGGCGAGTGCCTACAAACACTTGAGGGCCATAGCGATTCGGTTTTGTCGGTGGCTTTCTCACACGACTCAACCCGGCTCACGTCAGCGTCGGATGACCGCACTATCAAGATTTGGGAGTCGGGTAATGGGGAGTGCCAACAGACGCTTGAGGGTCATAGCGATTCAACGTTATCAGTCACTCTCTCTCACGACTCGACCCAGCTTGTATCGGCGTTAGCAGATCATACAATTAAGGTCTGGGACGCGGATGCTGGCGAGTGTTTACAGGCACTAGAGGGCCACGGAGATTGTGTCAACTCGGTCGCCTTCTCACAGGACTCGACCTGGCTCGCGTCGGCGTCCCAAGACCACAAAGTCAAGATCTGGGAACCAGGTAGTGATGAGTGCCTGCAGATGCTCAAGGGCCACAAAAGTCACATCAAGTTAATCACCTTCTCACAAGATTCGACCCAGCTCGCGTCAGCGTCGAAGGATGGTATAGTTAAGATCTGGGATGTAGGTAGTGGCAAGTGCCTGCAGATGTTCGAGGGCCATAGCGATCTTGTCAGTTCAGTAGCATTCTCACACGACTTGACCCGACTTGCGTCGGCATCAAGAGACAGCACAGTCAAAATCTGGGACGTAGGCAATGGGAAGTGCCTGCAAACGCTCAAATGCTACAGAAGTTGGATCTGTTCGGTCGCCTTCTCACATGACTCAACCCGAATTGCATCGGTCTTGACATCGGTCTTGAAAAATGGCATAATTAAGCTCTGGAATACGGGCACTGGTGAGTGCCTGCTGTCGCTTGAAGGCCATAGCATGTCAATCTGGTTGATCGCCTTCTCACACGACTCAACCCAAATTGCATCGGCCTCGAAAAATGGCATAATTGAGATCTGGGATACAAGCACTGGTGAGTGCCTACTATCGCTCAACGGCCACAGCATGCCGATCTGGTCAATCGCCTTCTCACACGACTCGACCCGATTCGCGTCAGCCTCAGAAGAAGGCATAGTTAAGATCTGGGGTGCGGATAGTGGCAATTGCCTACGGACAGTTAGTGTTGGCAAGGCACTCTACGACATAACATTCAATTCAACCAGCTCACATCTTCTAACAGAACTTGGTGCTATTGGCGTGTATGCACCATTACAGTTGAATCCAACACCAAATTCAACTCCTGTTTGCAAGGAATTATACTATGGCGGAGGTTTGAGTATAGACTCGAGTTGGATAACGTATAACTCTGAGAATGTTGTGTGGTTACCTGCCGACTATCGACCATCTCATTCAGCTACATTGGGAGAAGTATTCGGCGCCGGCACTAGATCTGGCAATGTATGGATATGTCACTTTGAGATAGAAAACAAGTGATTTTTAGTCCCCCCTTGCGTAGTGGAACACCCGCTGTACTGTGACGAATTGATTACCCCGACGACGTGCTTCAACGGCGTCACCCTCTTCCTAACTTATCCGTTCGCATTGTATGCTTGTGCAAGCGCGCGCTGCGATACCAGTAGACCGCGGTGATCCCCCACGAGGTGCTTTTACCTCTACTGGCGCGATTTACCCAGCCATGCAGGGATAGACGTTAAACACAACAGCATCTCAAAGCCCTGCCATTGACCAATAATTTTTCATATTCCTCGAACTCCATCTCGTCAATTGAAAGCTCCCCATAAACCTACATTAAGCCATAATCCATCAGTCTTGTTAAAATTAGCCATCTTCTATTTGCTTTCTTGGCACCGATCAAGGCAGGATCCCTTGCCAGGATATGTAGTCAGCCACGCCAACCCATGCAAGTCACACGACATTTTTTAAGTGAGGTATACATCATAAATCAACACTACAGCGCTGGCGCCTTTCGATGCCTGCTACTCACATTTCGTGACAATGAGTGTCACGCTCAATAGCAGAACCCGGGTCACAGGTCAATGCCTCACATCTCAGTCTATCTTTGGAATAAGTGGCTTGCGAAGAGATGAACTTGTACCTTTATGGCTGTGAGTACCGCAACATACTATAAAGATATGCATATCGACATTGCAGTTAAATGTACTTCCATGGGTGCAGTGGCTTGCAGGTATGAACTTGGAAATTTGCGTGAAGATGTTTAAAAAATACGCTAAGATATAGTGGATACCAATTGGATCTTGTTGACCAAGGCTGTGGACGTATAGCATGACAGTACGCTCGTAAACGCAGGCTAGCTAGCAATATGATGAGTGTAACTATGATCAGAATCGACACTTGCGAAAGCCTAGGGTCCGTTGAGCTTAGATGTATTTCTCTTTCAAGAACTGCTTCTCAAGAATGGACTTCGTGAAGAAGGGTAACTTGTTCGAAGTACAGGCTATATAATCAATCCATACGATGTTTCATCTCCCAAAATCCCTCCACTAGTACCATGCATGGCCTTATTTCACTCAATGCCTTGTTCACACCTCTATCACATCCACGTCAGCCCCCAGAAGCTTCCTATTTGCAAGCCCCTTCTTGATGATCTCAAGATCCATAGCAGCAGCGAAAATTTCGGATAGCAGGAAGTAGTCGACACTAGAACTACGGTTGACAAGATAATGCGCTCCTTGATTCCCTTCAAAGAATCCATCACGTCATGTATGTTAGACGGATGCTCGGTCTAGATTCTACGACAGGCAGTGAGCAAGCCTTTCGGGATAGAATTCCCCCGTGCTGCGTCACTGAAGGGGTTTATGTCGAGGGCGACATTATCCTTCAGTAGATCGATGTGGAAATTGTCGGAGCACTGAACACTTTGCTTAGGAGGGAAAGGAGCTTCGACGAGTCGTACAAAGGCAAAATGCTGCTGGGCAGTGATCGGAACTGGGGCGGCGTTCGTGTGCGCCACTTTCATATACTCCGTCTGTCTAGAGCTCATGACACATGAGCTATCTTTGGCAACAATCCAGCTTACCAATTTGTGATGGCGATCCCCATAGGAGCTTGATTCGAAGTTCGCTTTTACGCCTGGGTTGATAGGAGATGGCGCTTATTCAAAAATGGTTGCGACAAAAACAAAGAATATATGTAAAGGATAAACAGAAACATGGGAAGGCAGTATCAAAGCAGAAGTCTAGTCCATAGAAACATGAAAACAGTGTGCAAGGGGATGAACAGTGAGTAAAAGCAGGCGATGGCTGTAACAACGAGATGGCGTAGATGAGCTCCTATCGATGATATAGAGCGCATCCATATATTGCTCATTGAGGTAACTTCTCGTTGAGTGGCAATCTATGATGTAGAGTTCTAAGATGACTTCCTACACAGAACGAAACATAGAAATGTTATTATTGGAACCACGGTGATACGATCAATAACATCGATTTCGGTCAAATTAGGGTTGGCATAGGACACATGCATTGCACTATCTATCCCCTTTAGCCCCAACTCCCTTGCCTCAAGCCTAGCCGCAAACGGATGCCAATCTCAGAGTACCTACGTCTCTGTACCCATGCCACCCAGCCAAATATTTCGCACCTCGCTCGACAGAACAACGAAACTAAGAATACATTTTACCCCTGATCAAGAAAACTCCTATGTGTTCAGAGAACCCGACAGCGAGAACGCAGAGTCATTTGCAGCCGAAACACCACTCTATCGCGGTCGACTAGCGATAACCTGCTGAGGCGGTTTGCCCCCACCAACCGGATTCCGACTGCTGAAGAGCAACTTGAAACCGTTCTTGAGCGCCGTCATGTCGGGGTAGACGTTCTTCTCGAGCTCGAATGCATTGGGGATGACCTTGACGTGCCAGGCACCTGGGGTGCCCTTGTAGCCGGCACGGTAGCAGAGGTAGAAGTAGCCCGGATACTTGGGCATGGCGCAGAAGGCGTACATGAAGCGACTGGGGTTGGCTTCGCAGTATGTTTTGAGCCATTGTTCTGGGGAAGGTGTTAGTTTTGTAAGCTTCAAGATTCGATGTTGCGTGAGGGTTAGCTTACCAGTTGTCTCCTTGCCGCCGGTCTGGAACCGCTCATCCTTCATCATCTCAGTGACCTTCTTCGACATTGCCTCGACATGATTGACGATCAGTTCGTCAAGATCAGAGTACGTATATTTGCCGACCTTCAGCTGCTTTCCGAGAGAGTACTCAGTCTCTTTGCCAAGCTCGAGTACATCAATGTGTTGGTACGAGTTATCAGCGACCTTCCAGGTGACGGCAAGGTGATCAAGACCCTTAGATGACGGTCTGATGACGACCTCGCCATTCTCCTTGCTACCGAGGTATTCTTCGGCCTGCACAGAGTTGAAGGAGAAGAACAATGGATGGTTGACAACACGGTTCGGACGACCGGCCGCAACCTCCTTCTGTCTCTCGGCAGCCTTCTTGTCTGCGGCTTCTTGTTGCTCGTCCCATTCGCCAGGGATGCGATCAAAGTCTCTCCGTACAGGCTGCCGAATGAGATCCTCACGGAGAGATAGTTGTGCTGAAAGAGCCTTACGGTTAAGATATAGAATCTTAGCTTGTACGGTCTGATGGGTTTGATAAACATGGCGAGGTTCTTGGCCGCCGTTGCCCACGCCCTCTGGGAACTCGGACTCGGAAATACCACCTTCGATGCCGTTCTCAAAGCGAACTTCGATGTGATCGGGGAACGTGCGCTTGATCTGGACTGGTACGACCATGCCTTCGGTCAATGACTCCTTTGTCTCTCCAGTAAGCATCGTGAAGACCTCGTCCGATGACATGAGTAGAAACGGTTGGCGAATCTCTTCGTAGGGCTCCGCCAGCTCTGCACGGATGGTTTCGAGAGTCGCGCGCTTGCGGTTTCCGAGCTTCTTCTCAATTTCAGATGCATAGTCTTCGAGAATGAGATCATGAATGTGGTCCGTTTGCTCATCCCTGACCATTCTGCGAATCACAGCACTAGGGCCACCATCATCCACTTCGGCCTTGATGTCCTCCTCGTCCATGTTCATTGCGTCAGCAACCATCTTACGCGCGAGGTCGTAGTCTTCAGGATGTACACGAGTGTTGTCAAGGTAATCAGACGCCTCTTCAGAAGGTTCGAAGGGTATGTATAGGAAACTGGCGCAGTTCTGGAAGACCTTCGGACCCATCGCAGCCTTCAAATCGCGGTCTCCCGTCTCAGACATTCCGATAAGGTCGAAGCGGGCCAGCACTTGGTCGCCATTGACTTGGATCGCCTTGATGAGTCTGTCGGCTTTTCGAGGTCCCAAACCACAGATGTAAGGAATGAGTTTCGACAAGTACTTGTCGTCGTATGTTTCGGGAAGGTCGATACCAACAAGATTGACCATGTCGACCATTGCATTCTCTAGCCGGTCGAGAAGTTTGTCTGGTGGGATCAATGTCTGATTCTGTACGAAAGGAATCGACACAATGTCCTTTCCAAGGGACGCGTACTCCGCGAGAGGGTTTTGCAGATATCTGCCAAGGGCAACGCAATATCTCGTAAGGGGAGGTATTTTGGGGAACTCAGCAGCCGCTCGAGGACTGTTATAAAAGAGGCGTGCAACTTCATCATTGACCATGATGACATCAAGAGGTTCGCTCTTCTCATTACCATCTTCAGGGTCTTCGTATGTAGGGCCTCTCAGATCGTACTGCGCAATGATATCCTGAACATCTTTATAAAGCTTTTTCGTTTCGGTCGAAAATCCACTGATGCCAACTACATCAATGCGACGTCGTCGAAGTACTTCCACCAATACTTCGATATCCTTGCCATCAGGAATGTTCTTCTCTGCGTTACCAAGCCTCATGTCATTGAGTTTGCCAGTTTCCAGTACACGGCCATCGTTTTCGACATACGCCCAGACGATGGCATCACCGCGCAGACCTTGGCCGTTTGACATCGTGATAACGTTAGGCGTGGAGCCTGTATCCGCGCCTCGCGGTTTGTATGGAGCCTGATCGAGCTTGTTGTAATAGTTCTCGCGCGCCCGACCCGCAAGTTCTTCCTCACACCTCGCTCGTAATGTTTCCTTGACACCCGCAGCGATGACGCCTTGTAGTTTGTCCAAGGCAGTACCTAGAATATCTCGGCGAAGAGTATTCCACGCATCAGCGACTTCGCTTATATTATCAGAAACGATGTGGTTGCCTAGTTTCCGTTTGAACTCATCGTAGCCATCCATCCGTATCCTGACATTAATGAGTCCTTCTGCCTCTGCTTTGAGCATTTTCAGGAAAAGGTCAGGACGGCCGTGGAGATCTAGGAATGTTTGTCGGCGAAGGTATTTAAACTCGTAGTATGCGTGGTCTTCGGTGATACTGCGCATACCCTTGTCGGTTCGGATGCAGTCGATGGTGGCATTCTGGTAGAAGCTACCCCTAACAAATCTTCGCAATCGAGGACTGGTTTGGAGTTGTTGGATATAAAGCGCTTTTGCGGCCCTGAGAATCTGAAAACCAGTTGTGTAGACATCATCGGTCAGCTTATCCGCCAGCTCTTCAGGCTTCTCGATGGGATCTTCGACAAATATGCCTCTACTAGAGCCCTCGGCGTTCTTGGCAAAGTCATCGGGGGTAATACCAACGGCATGCACGAGACTGTTGGCTTTACTCGCTCTGATCTTGTCGTAGAAGTTTCGGGCATTATTGGCACGTTTCTGGGTTCCGTTATACTCTGCTGCTTCCGAGCGGAAATCAGTCATCTCTGTGGAATACTGGAAGTACAAGTAGTCTTGCAGTTCCTGTATCTCCTCGATTGTGACAGCCTTGTACATTAGGTCCTCAATCACGGTGTCGGTAACCCCATTGGCTACAGTTTTGACATTATCGTAGTTGAGTTGAAGAGCATCTCGCTTTTCGGTAAAGGCTCGGAACTTCAAGTCCAGGTCAAATACCTCCCAAAGTTCACTCTGATTAAGAAGTCGCTCTGGCCTGGCGTCCATCGGCAAGTCGTTGTCCGGGTCATCCTGTAGATCTGAAGGGGCGTGAATCAGATAGTCCTTCCGGTGGTTGAAGATGAAGGGAACTTCGTAGTCTTCAACATTGAGAAACTCAAGCACCTTCCTCACGGCCTTTCGGAATGGCCTCTCAAAGTAGGCAGGCAGAGGCTTTTTGGGCCAGATCAGTTTCGTGATCCAGATGGCTTCTTCGTTGAGGCGCGAGTCCATCTCCTCTGGCGAGAGGTCCAGGACTTTGAAAGGCTTGCGCGCTATTTGGACGCGTTCTGGTACGTCCGTCTCGCGAATGACATTGTCCTCGTCCGTGAGCAGGCGCTCGGCAAGTTGGGCTGGTTCGAAAACATCCTTGAGCTCCAATTCCTTCTCTTCACCGACTGCATCATCTGCATCTTGCAGCTCTAGAGCCCAATTGTAATCGGTACCGTCACCAAATGCGGCCCTGTAGTCTTCTTCGGCGCCTTCATCTAACCCGGCAGCCTGTAGCCCACTTGTGATGATGTTGATGCCTGGCTGTCCGACCTCGCGATCGTCTTCGATGTCGTCTTCGAACTGGTCCTCTTCGATGAAATCTGCGAATTCGTCCGCGAAGTGATTTGGGCGGCGGTCTCCGGCGTCGCCATCGTCGATCATGTCATCGTCATCGGAGAAGATGTCGTCGACGCCGCGCGGTTTCGATGCGCGCTCCTTGTGGCCGCGCTTCAGGCGTTTGTACTTGGACTGGGCGCATGTCAGGCTATGAGCTAAAAAATCGGTCAGAGTTCCCTCACCTGTGTGGCCTCTTTTGGCTCATAGTCAACGCCAATGAGATCCAGATCCTCGTCATCTAGCGCCTCCTCAACCTCGCGGTCCCTGCGCTTCTTCTTCCTCTTGCGTATGCTGCGGTCCTCCACTGCGTCCTCGTCTTCGTCGTCGTCCATGATGAAGCCATCGCCTTCCTACACGCTAGTCAGCACGGGCAGAGATGGCAGAGTTCACGGGTGCGACTTACTGCTTTCAGCAGCTCTTCGTCGTCGTCTTCCTCCTCCTCGCTCGAGTCGTCAATGCCATTTGCGCCATTCGCCTTCTTGGGCCGGGAGTCGGCGTCCTCATCGAAATCATCATCCTCCTCGCTGGTCCCTTGCTCGGCGCGATCATCGATGAGAGCTTCCATGGTGGATTGCAGGACAATGGAAGTTGCGGAGGTTGTCGAGGGGGACTGTGGGAGTTATATAGCGCGCTTCTAGGCAGCCGGGGGATTGGCGGCGCGGGAGAAGGCTGCGACCGAGAGGCGGGGGTAGTGAGATAGGAGAGGGCGACAGGCGGTGGATGGGAGGTTGAAAGGTGCTCGCGTTCAAATTCAAGCCGGAGCTGCACGTTGAAAGCCGTCTAGCCGGGTCTGGGCTAGCCCTGGAGTTGCTCACCAGCCACAGGCAAGCCACAGCATGGCTCTTTTCCACGCTAGCCCTCCCTAGCATCGATGCTCCCTCCGGACAATGATGCATGCAATCTTTCCGCCCAAGCCGTGAACACGCAGTGGATGCATGCGTGGGCGCGTGTTGTGTGTTGTGCGGTCGTGCCTGCCCTCCGCCCTCTTTGAATGCCCTGAGTCCTGAGTCCTACAGAATACCCCACGGGAGCAGCCGTCAGCTCAGACACTAGAGAGCAGGGTGAAGCAGAAGCAGAGTAGCAGTGGCGGCCGTGTGGAACTGAAACCCTCCTGAGCAGGGCAAGTGGCCAAATACATATCAACTACCTGTTCCCCACCGCCGGGACTTGTGTCTGTTATCTTGCACGACACCTCCCGCGCAGTCTGTGAATTTCTGTACAAAACATCCTTTTAGACTGTGCCCGCGCCTGCACCTGCATCCTGCACGTCGAGATCCCCACCAACCGCACCCCCGCGACCGCTCAACCTCAGAACTCACTACGCTGGTCTTGCATCCACCACCGCCCAAGACAGCACTCTGCCAGCTATATTGGTCCCTCCCATATCGGGCACCCACATCTCCGTCACCTTACTGGCCTGTCTCTGCACGCGTCCCGAAGCCGTTAATCCAATAGACGCTGTGGCCCTCCTGATTTGATTCTTGCCGTGATTGGCGAGATATTCTTGTCGCAACAGAGGGCGGTAATCTCGAAACACACGGCAAAACAGCACCAGGTCCCTCTATCTCGACCTGCACCGCGGCAACTCCTTTACACTTGACTCTACCGCAAGTCTACGTCCCCATCACCTTGCTACCGCCACCGCCGTCGCCTCCTTCCCCCCCGCAGTCACACCACCGCGGCTTCAGAGCCCCCCACTATCACCATGGCGGACTCTTCGTTCAAGACAAAGACGATGAAAAGGAAGAACGTCAAGGGCCTTGCACTCAGCGCACCTCCTCCCAAACCTGCTCCCTCGGCCGGCGACGCGCAGATACCTGGAGCTAATGGGAATGAAGAGGGGCGCAACGATACCCTTGAAATTGGCATCGAGTTCCGGTTGGACCTGAAGGCGGAAGACTTGATAGTGCTTCGTGAACTGGGCGCAGGAAATGGTGGGACAGTGAGCAAGGTGCAGCATGCAGCGACCAAGGTCATAATGGCGAGGAAGGTACGTTACGGACAAGCACAGCCTTGGGAGGTGGTACAGAACTGACGTCTGTCCAGATCATACACGTCGAAGCGAAGAATGAGGTGCGGAAGCGTATTGTGCGAGAGCTGCGGATTATGCATGACTGCAACTGCGACCAGATTGTCGCCTTTTATGGCGCCTTCCAGAACGACACTGGCGATGTCATCATGTGCATAGAGTACATGGATGTGGGGTACGTCGAATCCCCGCAAATCTTAGCAGTAATATGGTTACTGACACATACTACAGGGACCTCGATTGGGTTTCGAAAAAGTTTGGTCCCGTCCGCGTCGACGTCCTAGGCAAGATCGCCGAATCTGTCCTCGGTGGCCTATCCTACCTCTATTCCGCCCACCGAATCATGCATCGAGATCTCAAGCCCTCAAATATCTTGGTCAACTCCAAGGGCAACATCAAGCTCTGCGATTTTGGCGTTTCCAGTGAGCTCGAGGGTTCGATAGCGGAGACATTTGTTGGAACAGGAACCTACATGGCACCGGAGCGGATACAGGGGTCACCATACACTGTGAAGTCGGACGTATGGAGTGTGGGTCTTACCCTCATGGAGCTTGCGATCGGGAAGTTTCCGTTTGGCGGCAGCAATGACGACGATGAGCCAGGAGGTCCACAAGGTATCCTTGATTTGTTGCAACAGATCGTTCTGGAGCCCGCACCGAAGTTACCCAAAAGCGATGCGTTCCCATCTATTCTGGAGGACTGTATTGCTAAGTGCTTACTGAAAGACCCGGCGGAGCGGCCGACACCTAAAGAGCTTTTTGTAAGTCAATATTCCGAGCGTCAGTTTTGGTAATGCTAACAGTATCAGGATCACGATGCATTCCTGCAAGCTGCAAAGCGTACCCCAGTCGATCTCGAGGCATGGGCTATAAGCATGCTGGAACACAACAAACGCAAGTCGCACCTGGCACCCACAGCACCGGCATCTACAGTTCAGGAGAAGTTACGCGAACGATCCCCACCGACGAACACACCTATAACAACAACCGAGCCCAGAGCCGAACCCAGGAGCAGTGTGCGAAGCGAACCCAGGAATGATCCTCGAGCCGACCCCAGAATCGAACCTCGAGGCGAAAGCAGGAACGATCCCAGGAACGACCCTCGGAGCAGTTACAATGATCCCAGAAACGATCCGAGACACGGCTACAACGACCCCAGATATGCCCCACAAAACGGTTCCGGTGCTGCACCGCCTCGGCCAGGATATCCCGAAAGAACATCAAGTGCATCAAGTGGAATAAATATGGCTCTTCCTATTCGGCCTGCACCTCCACCGGCGAACGCGCCTCCAAAGCCCCCACCAAATGGAGGTCTACCAGCAGCGCCTAGGAGGAGATATGACGAAGTGCGGGACTATGATGCACGGGATTGAGCTTATTTGGAAGCTTAGGTGGTTTGCAGGGAGTATAGTTTTCGGCAATTTAAGGTATCTTGTACATGGAATGATATGTTAGACACTTCGGAATTTCGAGCCCACTTCCCTTGTTCATGAACGGCCTGGAGCCTACATTCGCGAAAAGCTGCATTTTTGGAGGCTTGGTGGTTTGGCATACGGCATCCGTATTGAAAGAGCGTTCGCGTTCACATAACATCATGTAACATGCATATTTAAGCTGGAACTGTCCCGCCTTCTAGAAGCCGCATCTTAAGCCAAGCGCACGCCTGCATGCAGCATCTACTCGCCCTTCATGCACCCCACAACCACATGGACTGTCACACATATGATGCGGGGGAAATCACGGCGTTTCATGATCGTCGTTGGCATCTTCAACATGTTAGCACGTTTCGACTCGCAAGATGACACAACTTCTCACAACCTCTCACAACCTCTACACTCCAATTTTAGCCAAAACCCTACTACACTACTTCATCTTTTTTGAAAAGCAATTTCCCTCGTTTGTCCCGAGGGCTGCCTTTCTTACCGCTTCTCCTCTCACATGTATACCTCCAGCGACTCCCCCACTTAGGGCCATCATGAGGCCTCACAAGCTCAAGGTCCTGCACGACAATGCTTTCAGCTGCATGGATTCATTATCCCTTATCCATTCAGCATCTTAGAACGCGAGGCTCATATTCCTAGTACTGTCGCTCACCGGGCAGACTTCCCCCAAAGAGCGTGTGATGAATGACATCGAGAGCGCTCGATATGGCTGAATGGCCATACATGAAGATGTAGCTACGCAAGGGTCGTACGAAGACTCGAGGTATCGCGGTACTGTATACATCTACATATCTCACACACATAATTGTCTTACTCCCACCCTAAGCCCTTCTCAATTCTCTCACATTTCGTGTTGATATTTCTTTTCCTTGCACGATTCTACTTTCGCGTTCCAACTTCCTATCTCTTGTGGAGCCTTTATCGCCTCTCAAACCGTTGAGCAATCGGGTAATTCGCTTTAAGTGGACTTCCTGTCGGCTCGCGGATCTGATTCGCCTTTTTTCGCCGGTTCACCTAGCGTAGCGCTTGGAGCAATCTCGAGATTTCCAACGACTAGGCATGGTGTTTTGAAACAGCATACGCAGGCCTTATCAAGAAAAAAAAAATACGTTCCCTCCACCTTCTGCCTTTCACATTTTGCTTTTCTTACCTTTTAATTGCGCACTTTGCGCCTTGAACGACTAAGAATCGCTGGTCGATTGCGCCTACGCGATGAAGCTTATTACCGTTGCGCGCGCCACTGTGGCGCTCACACTAGCCACTGCTAGTACAGTTTTGGGAGCGACATCAGAGCAGTGGAGGGAGAGGTCGATATATCAACTCCTTACTGATCGGTACTACGCTCCTGACACGATTACCATTTCACGTACTGATAATATAGGTTCGCTCGTACTGACGGGAGCACCACGGCAACATGCAACGTCGCAGACGGCAACTTCTGTGGAGGGACGTGGAAGGGCATCATAGGACAACTGGACTACATTCAGAAGATGGGATTCACTGCCATATGGATTTCTCCCATAACTTACAACATCCCCGAACGAACAGCCTACGGCTATGCGTATCACGGCTACTGGCAAGAAGATTTATATCGGTTGAACGACCACTTCGGTACAGCAGATGACCTCAAAGCTTTGAGCAAGGCCTTGCACGATAGAGATATGTATCTCATGGTCGATGTAGTCACCAACCACAACGGCTGGAACGGATCAGCGGGCACTGTCGACTATTCCCGCTACTACCCCTTCAACGACAAGAAGTATTATCATAACTACTGTCCGATTACCGATTACGGCAACCAGACCATGGTAGAAGACTGTTGGTTAGGAGACCCACGCGTCGAGCTTCCTGACTTGAGGACGGACGATCAGGTTGTGGTTGATGGCTACTCTAAATGGATCAAAGAGCTCGTGTCCAATTACTCCATCGACGGTCTCCGCCTCGACACGGCAAAATACGTTTCTAAACCCTTTTTATCCACCTTCAACAAGGCTGCGGGCGTCTTCTGCACTGGAGAAGTGTTCTCCGGGGACGCTGAATTCGCGTGCGGATATCAATCATCTCTCGACAGTGTCCTGAATCTACCGCTCTATTACCCCATCCTCGACTTCTTGAACGGAACTTCCGGGACTACGATGTCTCTGCTCAATGCTATCCAGGACCTCACTACACATTGCAAAGACAAATCCGTTCTCGGCACTTTCTCCGAGAACCACGACCTCCCACGCTTCGCATCCCAAACCCAGGACCTTGCGCTCGCCAAAAACGCGCTGGCTCTCACGGTAATGTGGGACGGCATACCGATCGTATACGCCGGCCAGGAACAGCACTATGCCGGCTACGGCGACCCCGGAAACAGGGAAGCCACCTGGCTAGCCGGCTACTCTCGCTCATCCGCGCTCTATAACCTCCTCGCCGCCATAAATCAAGTCCGCAACCGAGCCCTCGCCGTCGACAAGAACTACGCCACCTACGGAATTGTCTCAATATACAGCACCGACAAGACAATTGCCACGAGGAAAGGCTTCGATGGCAAGCAGATCATCTCCGTGTTCACGAACACCGGAAACTCATCGTCAGCGTACACACTCAACCTCCCCTTCACAGGCTGGACGTCTGGCACCACAGTCGTGGAAGCCTTGACTTGCCAACAACTTACCGTGTCTGCGGATGGAACGCTACCCGTGCCGATGGAGAGCGGGCTGCCGAGAGTCTTTCTGTCGACTGAGAACGCGGCTGGAAGTGGGATCTGTAATATCTCGGGTACGGATGTGGTGGCTACGAGTACGCCTACGACTACGAGTACGGGGACTTACGGGAGCGCAACGAAGGATCCGAAGAAGAGTGTCGGTATTGTGTGGGGTAGAGGCTGGGGGAGTGGAGGGAAGCGGACCATAATTGTTGTGGGGGCGGTGGCTGTTGCTGCTGGGGCTATGGGATAGTGGGTAGATGTGGGAAGCGGAGATGTGATGGGAGACTGGGATGAATGTGGTAATTGGGTAGATTGAGGTGAGAGAGGAGGCCCTGTATATACCCTTTTCTTGCGTTCGGGTTTTAATGCTTTATTCACCCACTATCACTCGTTAAAGTTGTTGTATGAGAGAGACTTCACATCGCTCTATCCACATGATATCGCCAGCTGCTCACGAACCCTATCTATATCCCCGCCTGCCAACCCCCTTTCTATTCCACTCGCCACTACGACAAATCTCAATAAGGTACTGACATACCTCTAGTTCAACTACATCACAATATCAAACAACATCCCCGCAAACTCGATCCCGCCCGCACCACCAAAGCGCAGATCCAAAAACCCCCTTCCACGAGCAGATCGAAGCCCGTAAAGGCATCACCAAGCCCAAGCTCCACGGCATCCAAATGCAACATCGGTTGACTGTGTAGTGAGAACAACGTCGCCGAATAAGCTACACTCACTGGTCTCGAGCATTCTTCGGGCCTGAGTCGCACTGGCGCTGCTCTCTGGAAAGTTCACCTCGATGTAGTTTTGTAATTTGAGGGTAACATCGAGGGAGATGAGGTGAAGAGGGATGGGAGTTAGTCGTGTTATTGTGAGAAGTTTGTGGATGGGTTGATCCGCACTGAGAGTGAAGGTTTGGGGATGAGCGCTTTAGATGCGAAGTTTGGGGAGAGGATGAAATTGTGGAGGAAGGGGGTTGATGAGAGGGCGAGGAGGTGGTGGGGATGGATATGCAGATCGAGGAAGTGCATGGGAGGAATAAGCTGTTGAATTTTATGAGGGAGTTGGCGGGTGCAACCGCGCCGAAGGTGATGGGGACGACTTTTCTCTGTTTTTTTTCGCTTTATGGTCCAAGACATTGTCCTATGTAGCTACAACCCAATTTTGGATGTTGGGGATCTTACTTTATATTCCCAGCTCTAATATGCAGGTCTACTTCTTAAGAAACAGGGTCTAACACCAGGGGTCGAGTGGAACAAACTGGCCTAAAGTGGTCCTTTGTAGTAGTCAAGAGAGCTAATGCGCTACTAGTACAACCCTACTGAATCTATTGCGTGAGCCATGCGTAATTTGTAACAGTAGATACTATTTCCAACAGTTCGTGTTTGATAAGATGTAAATTCTCATGGGAATGCAGAGAATCGCATGTTGGAGCAAATTGAGAAAAACAGCCAATCGCATCCGAGACGACATGATCGTATGTTAGCATCGGCACTAGGTGTAGGGCAGAAATTAATGCAAAGTGTGTCACAGGTGTTTAGATAGGGAAAGTGACCAGAGAAAACTGGAAGGAGAGGATGAGATCTAATTGAGATAAAAGAGCGTTGAGAAACGAAGACGTATCTATGTCATAATCCAAGTTTAACTCATCTTTGGTTTCCCATGTCCAGCGTAGAAATGACCCTCTCGCGGGAACTCCACTACTTCAGTTGAAAACGAGCAATGCCCTATGCCATCAGCCCCTTTCCCAACAACACCCCACTTCACCCTACCAGTCGATGCAGCGTGCCCATCGACGCCATCCCATTCGCTATTATGACACGCAGCACTGATCGCAGCACTGCAGCTCCCCGCTTTGTTGATACCCGGTTTGAAAGGGATAAAACCCACTGCAATACCCCCGATAACCATGAAGATGCCTAGTACAAGAACAGAGATGATGGCAATAGGTGAATAACCACAAGTCTTCCAGCCTGCGCCGCCGCCCAAAAGCGTAACGGGCTGAATTAGTGCACCCGCAGAGCCATCGGCTTCGTAAATGTCCACCGCGACAAGGAAAATCGACTGCGAGACCAAGTAATGTAAAGATGCGCTTAGTCCCATTAGTAGAAGCGAGAAACGGTAGGGCAGTTGGAGGAAGTAGGTTGAGCGCTGCGCGCCATCAGGCGCCCTCGAGACCCGCAAGCCTTTTCGATGATATGCATAGGATGCCCACTCTTGTCCGAGAAGCATGCACGTGAACAAGCCGTTGTATGAGAAGTATATGGCAGAGAGAATGACCTGTGCGGAATTGGCCACCAGCACGTTGCCGATGGTGGACGTCACATCGATGTTCCAAGATATAGTAGTTCGAGGGTCGACTGTGCCGAAGCCAAGGCGCATAAGGTCGGAAAAGGATTCAGACTCTGGGAATGCCTTGATGCCTAACCAGAGGAGAAACGATATGATAGTCAATATTATAATGTACCTGCTATGGTGTCAAGACAGCGCCAAGATAAGATCAAGCTACACTTACATTGTGAAAGCGACAAGGCGGCGCCTTATGCTTGTAACGTCTTTCCATCTGTACGTAGTTCCGCGCCACTTTTTAGCTCCCACTGGGAAATTCACTGGACCTATATCTACATCTTTTCTAGTCTGTAGAGGCATTGCCTTTGTATCGTCATGGGTAAGGAGACACATGTTTTTCGTGTTTATATCGTTGTTTGTCATGAAAGATGCAACAGCATCTCCCATCGTCATGAGGGGATCTTCTTTGACCAGTAAGACTGTACAGCACATGAGAATAGCTTTGAAAATATTGAGAGCCGTAACAAGAATCGAAATCGAGGTGTTGAATTGCAACTTGCATTTAGGAGTCGCTCGTTCGCTCAGACGGTAGTCCACTGGATGCCCATTCACGACCCATGAGTGTGGGTTGTCCCGGACGCGACCAATTTCTTTGTAGCAAGGATTTTCTTTGATCACTGACTGGATGCCTGAACATATCCAATTGTAAATATTATTCAGGTCCCTCATCCTTATGGCGTCGGCGGCGGCAAACCATCCTTTCGAATATATGTTCGTGCCGTTAGGAAAGAGCGTTTTGTCAGCTACCGGGAACTTATCGTCGCTTGCAACCAAAAGAACGTTGCGGCGAGATGTCTGGATCATCTTCCCGTATTGGTCAATACAGTCGCCATTTTCAAGACGATCTAGGGTACCACTGCGCGCACTTTGGTGTAAACCCCGGACGGTTGCATTGAAGTCGATCGCTCGAAATTCATGAAATGGATCTAGTCGATCACAGCCAAGGCATTCTGAATCGCTAACAAAAGATTCGCTGACAGAAAAGGCGAAGTAACTATTCGAGGACGTCGAACTGAACACCGCGGAATTGTAACTGGTCTTAGTTAGCTCTGGAATCTGCGCGGCCCAGCAACAACCCATTTGTACATAGTATAAAAAGAGAGACGCCTCCACTTACAATAAGTGCAATGGAAGTGACGACAATATAAGCAACGCCCATAGAACGAGTCGCAATTTCCTAATATATCTCAAGTTGCGAAAGCTTGAAACACCGATATCGAGCCAGACTCCTTTATTGTGTGCTTTATTCACTTCATGTCTTGTCGGGGCTGCCAAAGGTGGTGGTACGAAGTTAGCTTGGTTTATTTGTACGGGGTTAAAGAAGTTCTTGGTTTGCCCAAAACATGTCGAAGACACTATGGAAGAGTAGAAGGCACACAGTAGAAGCTACGTTAAAGGTGTAGAATAGCTAGAGACGCGGACATTGTCTTTTTTACTATTAGCAAAGTTGCCTACTAGTTCTACTTAATGCATACTCTTCCCCTCCCTAGTTACTACACGCAGCGATATTTTTTTAAAAAAGAAACAGTTAGAACAATAGGGGTCTTCGCCTTTGCTCTCTCTATAGGTCGTTTAATCTACATAATAGACTGAGTAGGCTAGGGGTAGCTATTGCGCCGCTGTCTATCTCGCTACACGAGCTCTGGATCCATGTAGATCGTATACAGGAACCAAGTAAAACTCTCTCTAGCAGGCCTTCCCTGCGCATACAACGGGTCGTGATCTAGCTGGTGGAGAATCGCCTGCTCTGCAGTATGCCGCTTCTTGCTCCCAGGTATACCCCAGGCATCTTGCATCCTCTTCACCACCTCACAGATGTCCTGCTGCTTAATGCGCTCTAAACGCTCCTCATGCAGGTCTAACAGGATCCTTGCTTTATCAGGGAGGATAGGGCCGTTTTCAGTCCGCTCGTGTCCATTGTCTATAGCATGCAAGCTCCATTTTCCTGGCAGGCAAAGTTGGATCTCGCACCCAGGATAAGGGCATGGAAAGGGTTGGTACCGCCTATGGAAATAATGCCGCTCCTGTGCCTCGAGGCTAAGTAGAGGTATGGCCATTTTCTGGAGGGCGTATCTGTCTCCTTGATATTGCATGCGCTCAAACGCTCCTACTGGGCCGCGAAACTGCTTTGGGGGCAGGAGGATGCTTTGCCGCGTCCACACCGGGCTGGTCTTCACCCATGTGCGTATAGCGCTGCCGTCTTTGTCGACCTGTTGCTGCCAGAGACATCTCCGCAGCCAACGACAGTCTACGTCCCATTCAAGGACAGAAGCCGAAGCGCTAATGCCGGCAGGACACGACGCCCCCAGCATTCCAAGCAGATGCGGCAGCTGCTCTCCAGCTCTCCGCTGTCTGGTGTCACTAAGATGGACGTGGGTTGCGCGAGGGAATTGAAGTTGTAATGTCTGCCAAAAGTCCTCCGTTACCTCCTTAACGCTTTGGGAGCGTAGCACTGGTAGCCCCGTGCGAGATCCAGCCTGACTGTCGTAGCAAATCCGGCCTGAGTCGTCAAGATCGACTTCAATGCGCTCGACGTGGGCGAGAAAGTCTGTGGCGTAATGTGCATGGCCAGGAAGCCCCCCAGCAAGTAGCCAGTCCCCACTAACGTAGTACCATGCATCTGGAGATGACCAAAAGAGTGCTTTCGCCTCTGTGCGGGTTGCTAACGAGACCTGCATAAGCCGAAAGAGCGTTGGACTGTCGCAGAAGTAGAGGATGCGTAGCTGCAGTTCAGTAGGCAATGTGCAGAATTGTGGAAACGCAGCGCTCGATGCTTGCACCGCTTCGGGACAGACATAGTGCAAGAATGGAGTGCGATGTTCCCCATTAAAGGTAGCGTGTAGGTTCCAGTTAAGCGGCCTTGTCCACGGGCCCTTGTAGGTTGCGCTTAGTAGTATCCTAGCCATGCTGGCACCTAGTTGCAGTCCGTGTTACTGGGTGTCAATTTATACGTTGTGTGTATGCAGCGCATAGGTCAGGGTAAGGTTAGGGTAAGGTTAGGGTGTAGGGTGATGCAGCGGATTGTTAGCGTATTAATACGGGTGGCACAGTTGCTAGCGCGTAGTGTCCAAGACATCCTTCGAAGCAGCAAGTACACTTCGTAGCAAGGAGTTTGTACCTGATAAACATTGCATGCAACAGTTACTTGAACTCAATAAAATGGTGCCGAGTAAGTTGATCAGCATATGTGAAACAGTGTTCATCCGCTGAACCTTTTGGCAGTCGCCCTCGAAGAGGACGCCGCGCCTTGAAGCTTGATGCCTTAAACCCCAAACTGTGCCGGTAAAATTTAAGAGACAGACGATAGAAGTTGAGGCTGCGCAGCACACAACTCCAAATCTCCATCCTTGCGGTAATCTTCTCTTCAGCCTGGATAGGCTCTGTAATTGGGGCTTGTTCCCCTGTATGTGACTGCCTTCATAGTTCGAAGTATCACGAGTGGAGTGGCCTGGACTGGGAACCAGCATCTGCAGCTCTATAGAGTCGGCGTTTCTGGACTGCTGTCGGGACATCTAATCCGCTTCGTCGAGCTTGTGGTTGGCATGTAAATGAATTATGAATTATAAATGATGTGAGGTCGAAAATTTTGTGGTAAAGTGCCGAAGCTTATAACGTTACTAGCTGTGCCACATAAGGCCGGCAATGGAGGCTGAGGGGTTGAGGTGAGAAATCGCCCCTTACTGATACAGGGCGGGAACAGTCCGCCAGGATCCAGCCTCCGACTGACATGGTCACGCATGATGTGAGATCGTGAGCGGCCTACTTTCGAATTGTCAGTGAAGAAGGGGTTTTGGTGAAAGTTCGAGATGGAAGCTTGGTCTGGAAACCACCCGCTTGGCGTAGACATGGCAAACTAGAATTGTAGATAATCTATGAAGGAGTTCATTTTTAGTGTTGCACTGATCTTTCGGGTCTGTGCACCAAGTGCGATGCATCACTAAAAGTCGAATCGATCCGTGCACGACTCAGCCCTAACGTTCTGATTGGATGGCTATCTAGGAATGAATCTGTTTAATATCTTTAACATATTTCTACAACAAAAGATCTCATCAGCCACGATCTTCGAATTATCCTTTTACAATAATTTGGTAGCGTTAAACTACGTCATTCTATTTGTTTGCTCTAAAATGTGCGTGAATGATCGTTGAACGAATTTCATCGGCTCCTTGTCATTTCCATACCAACAAACTATAGGTCTAGAAGACCTTCAGGAAGGTCCTCCTGACCTGCATGATATGGGACTCTCTATATAGATTTGATTGAGCCTCAGTTGCAGCTTGTGGTACGAAGAAGTTCAAGCTTATGAGCTTTGTTTCTATTTCGAGACAACATATCCTCTGCTCTAAGCTGCAGAAGTTAGGCAGACACCCATATAAACTCCAAGTCCCCTTATATATCCAGCCCCTCCTATGAGGATATCATCCTGCATAAAAAAACCACTCAAAACTCCAAGCTAAAAACCACAATATATGTACAATCTCCTCCACTCCCTAATAGCACTCCCTAAACGCGCGCACCCCGCCTGTCAATGAGCCCGTACTCCATTCGATCATCCATGGAATCAGGTGCATTCATTAAAGCGAAGCTACCTTGCCTTATTAGCCCTTCCTGTTGTTCTCTGACCATTCGCATAGGGCCGCGGATGAAAGCTGACAAGAGATCTCTCAAATTAATCGCCTGGAAAACAGCAGTGAACATTCCATGTTTGGGGTTCGCGCTCTTGTATGGTGAGGCAGGAAATGAAATGAAGAGTAGGATGGCGAAGAGGGGCATTTCGCAGGCGAGAAGGAGGGATGGGAGACCGGTTTGCATGTCTTCGAAGGTCATGTACTTGGTGGGCTTGATGACGTCCTTAGATATGAGGATGTTGATGATGAACTAGCGAGCTTATCAGAATCCGCATTTATATATAAGATTTAGGGATTGACACTTACGGTTTGTAAGGCATTGAGACCGATAATACCCTTGAATGCGATCAACTTCTTCATCACTGCATGATGTGCTAGATGTGTCTGCATATGCTTGTAGAACCTGATGGAGGCCACAACTGCAACCACAGTGACAAAAAGTTTAAGTATGGTAATCCAAATGTTTGCGTGGTGAATGCTGTTAGATCCTTCGCAGTAGATGCCGCCGGCCATGGTTGCGGCGGTTGCTATCCAGAGGATGATTGAGGCGGGGATGAATTGCAGGACGGCATACCAAACACGCTGAAGATTCTGTTAGCTTACTGCTTAGAGAAAGATAAGGACAAGAACAACACACCTTCAACCACACAGGACTATTCGGCGCAAACAAGTCACTTTTGCTCGCTCCGGGTCCAAACAACTCCTGGAACCCGTTCTGATTTGACAAAACATAATCACACATCAAGAGCAAAAAGCTCGCCAGCGCGAACGCGCATCCAGTATCAAGAGCCAACTCTAGATATGCCCCCGCCTTAATCTGCCACACGATCAAGAAACAGAAGAAGCACACCCATGGCACAAGGCCGAGGATTCGAATGATTTGCCGTTGTTGGATGGGACTTGAGTAGTGGCGTGCGTGTTGGAAGATGGCAATGAGAATGATGAACAATGAGAATAGACCGCAGGCACCGGACAATATTGTTGCGAAGCTGTGGAAGGTGTGACCACCAACTAGGGGGACGATTGGGGGTCCTTGGTGGTTTTCGACGGGGCAGGTGATGGTTGAGTCTTTGTCTTCGACTTTGCGAGAGAGGAGATGGAAGTCCATGTTATATCAAGTGTGTTGTGTAGATGCACCAGATTGTTGTTGTACGGGGAAGGATGCCGAATTGCTGGTTTTGTAGTGAAGTGTATTGATGTCGTGAGTGAGTAACTGAATGATTGGGAAGCAACCCAGCTCATAAATGATCCTTAGGTCTTATATCTTTCCCTCCCCGTCCTCAATCCTCAGCCCCAATTCCACGTAACAGTCATTATAAACGGCCGACCATACAATGCCTGGTAGATCATCGTCTCTAAGCTCTCAGCCAATCACGCGGTGGCTACCGTATATAGCCTAGCTCAGCAAATAACAATCGCCAACTTACCAAGTCTGGGCAAAGCCGCACCCGCTAGACAGCATTGCCTCAAGCTCCCACAAGTCCGAACTTTGCATTGATCTTCAGTGTCGGTGAGGGATCCTCAGCTAACGATCGAGCTATCAGGACCTCGTACGATGCCGCCGTCTCGATATTCCGGAATAGAGTAAGGGCAGCCCTGACACTGGTTGTAAACCCTCGAGCTACGGGCGGAGCGTTGCATGTCAGATGCCGTTGTTGTTTTAGGGATAGCTGTGCGTAAGGGTGCGAACGAAGGTGACTTTGCAGGGTGCATACGAATGGCAAACAACACACCCACCGCTTTGCAGATCTGCTTCAGCCTTCAGGGCTGAGTATAGGCACACATATAGCTGTGCTGCACATTTATCAACTTCACTGGTGAATTGCAATATCTGGTATCCGGGATGGTTAAGGAGTGGAGAGGTACATGCGATATTTTGTTGAAGTCCTTCATAATGTGTTGCTGAATACTCTGGATGGGCTTATATGCATGCGCGAAGGGTCAGAGGGGGCTGACCAGGTGCTGCCGAAGCGCAGAATTTCAAAGCCAGTTACCGGCTCCAAAGATGAATCATACGGAATGTTCGGATGATGGAGATGAACGAGGTTTTTTGGCATACCAGTGCTTCTCAACCCTAACAATGCGGTTTACACGGATGATTATCGTCTCTCGATGATATGACCCTCGACCTTCTGTATAGGTCCTTCATCCGATCCTACTTTGGAGTTGACGAACAACATGTATCTGCTCTATGCACGTCTCCTTGGACATTCAGTAACGTCGGAGCAGGCGGTAAAATGCATAGCTAGAGTGGTTAAACTGCAACCAGATCTTCGCGGGTAATGTTGGCTGCTGGTGTTTCAGACGTTATCGTGAGGTTTCTTGCACCGCCCAATGTTCTGACCCGAAACATGCTTTTAGATTATACTTAAAGCCGAAATAATCGCATGCGATAGCATCGATGCTGTTGAATATTGCTTGATGAAGCAGAGTCGGGATGTTCCGCCTGTTGTCCAGGAGATGAGATGGTCAGTGTTGAGTTGTGAGCGAACAGCAGGGAAGGCTTCGGAATTGCCGATGCGGAAAACCTTTTCCAATCATCCGATGTGGCAGTCCCTCTATTTCATCATAAATTCTCCAAATATATATTGCAGGGTCTCAGGAGGGCGGCATGAGATCCTGGACGTAAGAGTGATTCAACAAAGGTCAAAGGATAGATAGAAATCCACGCAAGGATGTCATTAGGATATGGAGCTTTACACAAAGATTCACATTCAGGGCACATCACGCAGAAAGATCAGTAACAATATATATCTTTTTCAGTGTTAATATTTCTTACTTGTTTAGTGGAGCATACGCAACACGATCGAAATGGGCGATCAGGCTGTTGCGGTAGAGCAGAGCATCGCTAATAATACATGGTCAATAGATATCGTCTGCCCACAGTGAATAAAACCGTATCCACCGTCGAACGCCGAGTTCCCCGAGAAGCACCATGCCTCAAGTGCAACCCTCAAGTGCAGTAGATGGAAAAGAGATGCGAAGAGAAACCGAAAGAAAGATGTTGTTGCCAAACAAGTTGTTAAGATTGCGACAATGTAGAAAGCGAGGAACAGCACGAGTCGATTAGAGCTCCATCGCGTCAGCATCTGCGACAGCGACGGGCAGTTCGACGGCTTGAGATGGAGGAGTAGCGGGCTCAGATGGGGTGCGTGAGCGCGCATTCATGCGTTCTCCTTCGACCTTAGGAATGGGCCCAGACATCAGGTTTTGAACGGTTCGCTTGAGAGACCAGCCAACGAGTTGACACCATTGGAGGCTATCGGCAAATAGGTAGTAGCCCTGGACACCGTGTTGTTTGGCGCGTACCAGGTATGCAGAGAGTGACTCCTTCTCCAACATGATGGTAACATCAGTGAGATCAAAGTGGTTTTCGATGACACGTGAGTAGGCGCGCGCAGCATCGCGTAATGATGAGTTGGTCATGATGTTCTTCCAGCCGACTCCTAGGGATGTAATGAGCGTCTCGATGGTATTACCACTGTCGTCGATGATCTGTTCACAATCGATGGCCATCTCGTTGAGTGGTGTGATTGTGATATCAGTTGCTGAGTCCATTCGTTGCGACTTGCGCGAGACGGCGATGGGTCGCACGGCTAGAGTGGCTTCTTCAGTCTCGATCTTCTCTTCGCACCATGTTCCGCTTTGTGATTCAGCAGGGATGCTTCGGCCGGGTGCGTCAGGGTAGATGAGAGTCATCCCTGGGCCGTAGACAGGCTCAGCCTTGGGCTTTGGTGGCAGTTGTGTAACAACAGTTCCGACTGGAGAGTTCTCTTCGGGGTCGTCGACGTCGGCGATGGATCGTTTTCGTCCAGCTGTAGCATTGGATACGGCAGCTAGATAGTTGAGCGACGGTGGTGTGGGGTATTTAGGACGGAAGTTACCCATGGCTGATGGTGAGTGAGGGCGCTGGTGAGGGGAGTAATAGTCGTGCTGTTGCTGGGGTGGCAGCACGACGGTGGGCGACGAGGCGTAGTAGTTG
Source organism: Herpotrichia juniperi (assembly GCA_014905255.1). NCBI lineage: Eukaryota > Fungi > Ascomycota > Dothideomycetes > Pleosporales > Melanommataceae > Herpotrichia > Herpotrichia juniperi. The sequence goes on along the minus strand of BLYF01000048.1, from coordinate 355,895 downwards.
AGACCCATGGTCACTGTGTGTTTAGTTTATCAAAGGGGGGAGGGGTGTTAGTGTGATACAGGAAAGCTGCTTGCGATTTGAGCAAACGAGGCTTGCGACTGGCACGGTCACGTTTACGGCGACGGCAAGGTATGTGAAGTTGGTAGGGAAAGGAAGGTGGATTGGATGAAATGATGGATAGAACGAGGAATGGGATGGAGAAATGAGTGTAGAAAGAGTAATTGAGGTGTGGATATGTGTAGGGCGAGAGGAGGACGAAAGGCTGAGGAAGGTGAAGCGTGGGCGCAAAGTGAAGTGGGTGAAGGAGGGAGGGTTGGAGGGCGCGCGACCAGTCTTAAGCTCGCGTCTTGAGTAGGCGGTGGCAGCTGGCAGTTTAGCCAAAAGTAGTGCGGCTGTCCGTGCACAGGTCACGAGCTTGGCGCTCCGTTCCTTCCGTTTGTGGTGGTGGTGCCTGCCAAACCTAGGCCGGAAGCAGGGCCATCAGGTAAGCGGGGAAAGCCGTGCAATGACCCCATGCACGTGACTCTATGCGCCAAGCACGGATCGGAAGAACCATTTCGAAAACGGCCGACGCGTTCAGAATTTTGGCGGACGCAGCACAGCGCGGGCAAGGCACCCATACAGGCACGATTTAGATACCCACGACACCTTCTACGCACACGAGTACCTTCCCTCTACCTCGCTAACCTATCTCTCACATTCAAGATGCAGGCGCCGGTGGTGGTTATGAGTATGTTTTGTTTAGCAGCCCGCAAGCTTCCCCAGCTAACAGCAGACCAGACACAGGAGGGGGTGGAGAGCGAGCGTTTGGCCGCAAGGCCCAGCTCTCCAACATCACAGCCGCAAAGACGGTCGCAGACATCATCCGGTCATGTCTGGGCCCCAAAGCCATGCTCAAGATGCTGCTCGACCCCATGGGCGGCATTGTCCTCACCAACGACGGCCACGCCATCCTCCGAGAAATCGAAGTCGCACACCCCGCCGCGAAGAGCATGATCGAGCTGAGCCGGACACAAGACGAGGAGGTTGGCGATGGCACAACAACCGTCATAATATTAGGTACTACCCCTCTATTTCTGAGCTGTAACTGAAAGCAGTCTCTGATTGCGAACAGCTGGCGAAATCCTCGCACAAGCCCTTCCCCAGCTCGAGCGTAACATCCACCCCGTCGTCATTATTCAGGCCTTCAAGCACGCCCTAGCCGATGCCCTCGAAATCATCGAAGAGATCTCGGTTGACGTAGACATTGACGACGACAAGGCCATGTATCAGCTCATCAGCGCTTCAATCGGCACGAAATTCGTTTCGCGGTGGTCAGAGCTGATGTGCAGTCTCGCTCTCAAGGCTGTACGAACAGTATCTCTGGATATTGGAAGTGGAAAGAAAGAGGTGGACATCAAGCGTTACGCACGTATTGAGAAGGTGCCTGGAGGCGAGATTGAAGACAGTGAAGTGCTGGATGGAGTCATGCTCAACAAAGACATCACACATCCTAAGATGAGGAGGAGGATTGAGAACCCCAGAGTTCTGCTTCTGGATTGCTCGCTTGAGTACAAGAAGGGCGAAAGTCAAACCAACATTGAGATCAGCAAAGAGGAGGACTGGAACCGGATATTGCAGATTGAGGAGGAACAGGTTAAAGCCATGACCGACGCCATCATTGCGCTGAAGCCCGATGTTGTGATTACAGAGAAGGGTGTTAGTGGTATGTTATGATGCGCATTAAATCTCTACTGTAGTGTATTGCTAATGCTGTTACTCAGATCTCGCTCAGCATTATCTCGTCAAGCACGATATCACAGCGATTCGCCGTGTGAGGAAAACAGACAATAACCGTGTCGGACGTGCCACTGGTGCTACCATTGTCAACTCCGTCTTTTCCGCAACCCAGTCAGACATCGGTACCCAGTGTGGCCTATTCGAGATTTCCAAAATTGGCGACGAGTACTTCACCTTCCTCACGAAGTGCAAAGACCCCAAAGCTTGCACTATTCTTCTTCGTGGCCCGTCAAAAGACATACTGAACGAGGTCGAGCGAAATCTTCATGACGCTATGGGCGTTGCCAGGAACGTAATCTGGAACCCCAAGCTATGCCCTGGAGGTGGTGCAACCGAAATGGCAGTCGCCGTTGGACTGGAAAAGAGAGGAAAGATGATTGAGGGTGTGGCACAATGGCCATACCGAGCAGTAGCGGAGGCGATGGAAGTCATTCCCCGTACTCTCATCCAGAACTCTGGCAACAGCCCCATCAAGGTGCTGACGCAACTTCGCGCCAAGCATGCGGAGGGCTTAGAAGATGGAAAGCCTAGTGGAAGCTCATGGGGTATCGATGGAGACACTGGCAAGGTTGTTGACATGAAGACGTATGGTGTATGGGAGCCGCTAGCCGTGAAGGAACAGAGTGTCAAGACCGCTGTTGAGAGCGCGTGCTTGCTGTTGAGGGTGGATGACATCGTTGCTGCGAAGTCGGCGAAGCAGGCATCAGGTCCCATTGGTGGTGGAGGTGATGAGTAGACATCTCCAGATATCAGGGGATAGGTCACTGTATTCGAAACAATCAGTCACTATTCAGAATGCCTAGAATTGGACTGGCATAGACAAAATAAGATACCTTTGAAGTACACTAATATCTAACGTGCGGCAATCTTGTTATGTGGACTCATCTAGCTCCCATTGATCACCCGAGATCTAGAGTAGATATTTCTGCCAATTTTCCGGATAAAACAAGACGAAGTCCAAGCAGAAGTTGCATGACGCCTCATTCTAGAACGACTAGGTCGATCCTTTACTTTCCTACTTGATACTGCTATGAGCAAGAGAAGGGGTCACGAAAAATGTAGTTCTGTCAATGCCTTGAATTTGTAGTTCCTACCTACTCACTACATTCTCGACCTCAATCTTAGTCTCGCTTTCACAACTCTCTGCACTGCTTCAACCCAGGGAGCCTCAACCACAGTGACACACGCGTCCGATGGCATCACCTTGGTGAAACGTTTCCCCTTCCTCTATACAATATACCCAAGCTCTACATTTCGATTAAACCGACAAACTTGCATATTCCTCACAAACTTCGATCAGCTTCTTCTTCGTTCCTGGCTCCTGGTTGCTGTCAGTGACTAATTCTCCGAACAGCCAGCTACGCATCAACTCACTGTAGCACTATGCCCAGCATCAGCGATCCAGTGCAACTTCGACTCGGGCCATGCTTTATGCAGCTCCCATGCCGTAATTGGCGGACACACGACATCGTACCGACCTTGCACTGTTGTTGCTAAACTCTTTGTTAGCGAATCCCGATCAAATTAACATCTACTCGCACAGAACTTACCAGGAATATGCCTAATCTTATCGATGTTTTCTTTCTTCAATAGCTGGCCCTCTTCCAACCACGCCTTGTTTTGGAAGTAGTGTGCTTCCATCCTCGAATGGGCTAGTACGTACGTAGGATCGTCAAGGGCCTCCAGACCCTTCGTATTCGGATACAGCGTACTGATTGATATCTCCCATTTAGTCCACGCCCGTGCTGCAGGGCCATTTATACTTTCATCTTCCGACATTAGTCGTTTGTGATACGAGTTAATATGATCAGAACGTTCTTCCTCTGGGAGGAAGTTGATGAATTCGTCGAAATGGTCTGGAAAAAGGATGGCTGCGCCACCAGCCTCCATCGTCCATTTCAGCTCCAAATCCCTTATTGCAAAGATCCCGCGCAGGACAAGCGAGCCCACACTCTCAGGATGGGTTTGTGCGTATGCTAATGCGAGGGAAGAGCCCCAAGAGCCGCCGAACACGAGGTGCCATTTTGGGATCGAGAGATGCTTGCGCAAAACTTCGAGGTCAGAGACCAAGTGCCAGGTCGTGTTGTTAACTGTACTAGCGTTTGGTCGGGATTGTCCGCAGCCGCGCTGATCAAAGAGTATCACTCGGTAAGTTTCTGGATCGAAAAACTCCGTGTTGGACTTTTTGATATGGCTGCCAGGGCCGCCGTGGAGGTAGATTACTAGGGAAGTAAGTCATGGGGTTATTAGGTGAAAAAGAACTCATTGGTTTCTTGGGATGCTGAGTTATTATGACAAAGGATGTATTCATACCAGTCTTGCCGTCTTTCTTTCCATACTGTTCGTAGTACAGCTCGTGAACGTCGTCTACTCTCAGCCAGTTGGTGTCCCAGGCGTCGTCGTGCTCATAGCCTGTGGATTGAGGTGTTTGTACCATGATCTCAGTTCTTTGAGATTTTGTACAAATGACTTTATCTTTGAAAAGATGCTCGGATCAGAGCTTTGTGTGAAACTTTACTTCTGTAGTGCTGGGTAGAAATTGAGGTTGAGTCAGACGTGAGGTCCGCAAGAACTAGTCTGATCTGAGGCTGGTTTCCCCGCTTTCGTGAAGAACTCCTTCCAAAATGAGAGCAGCTGCGACATATCTCCTGATCGCTTTATATCTTGTCATCATGCCAGTAATCAAAATTAAACCTGATGTAAACTGAAAACATTATTCAATCAAGGAATCTTCTTTACGTGACTTCGTCGATCACTGCGAACGCTCTCTTCGCCTAAAGGTTTTTTTAATCAGGTGAAGGGGATATGCTTGTCTTGTACTCCAATCTAGCGTTCTGTAACAACTTCGAGATCTCAACAGTCTTTCCCCCAAACACCAAGTTCTTTACGAATCCCATAGACTCTTATGGTGGATACCACAATAGTCTACATAGCTAGATTCATTGTTTTAGTCTCTTTTTTATGACTCATAACGACCCCGCGAGGAACTTCTAAGAAGCCCAAAGAGAGGAAACATCGTCACGGTCTCTACTTTCAATACTGTAACACATCGCTACATTACTATCTCTGCATGTCCTTTATCTCGTAATCGATCTCAGCACAGTTAACCGAACGCCTGAGTATACACTGTGAAGCTATCTTTGTTGAATGCAAAATCGTGTGCTAGGGTCAAGTGAGGACTATAAAGGTCGTTCTGGTAAATACGGTAGGTGCCTTTGATCCTCTCGGCCCCCACCTCAGATTGGCCATCAGTCCAGCAAGCTTTTACCGTAAGAGTCACAGGGCCCAATGATTTGGCACAGTTCTTCGCCTACTGACCGCATCCTCGACTTAACCTAGCCTCAACTTTCACCTCGGCCCCAACTTCATCTCCATAACACTCTCGCGCATCCTCACCCCACTTCGCTCGCCGCAAATTCTTAGTCGCTCGATCATCACACGCCTTGATTAATCATCTACGATAGCAGAAGTCTCATGCAATTTTGCGATCGCCACCTTGTGAGGAGAAACCGCACCTCATCTGCGCCGCTCCCTACTGATGACTTCCAGATTTGCTATGACAACGGAACTATCCCCAGCCATGCCCGCCGCTGATTATTGCTATCTTCCTTCCGAGTTATGGGCTCGTATCCTCACTCATGTTGACGACGATTTCGACGTGTGGGTCACCTGCCGCCAAGTATCTCGCATGCTGAGAGCTGAGGCTGAGCGAGAATTCGCCCATAATCGACTCTCGAAACTTGATCTCCGTTGGCGCTCCCACTGTTTCGACTCCTTCAACTCAAATATGAACTCAACGTTTGTCGGCAGAGTGCAAATAGAGAAACCCAACCTTGAGAATTTTTCTGAAAACAGTCGTCGAGCACACTTCCGATTTAACATTGCATTTGCCTTGGGTCGGCCTGGATCATTTCACAACCTTGAAGAGATGTATAAAAAGGGCCGCCTTGCCTCGTATGACTATGGCACTATTAAAAAACAACTTCTAGATCCGTTCATCCACACTTGCGACTTTACTGTCTCTGACCTGAAGTTCGGCAAAGGGAAGGAACACAATTATGGTTCTTCCATCTGCATTGACTACCGTATCAACGAAGTTGAGATTCCCGGTCTGGATATCGACTTTGATACGAGAAAAATGTCGTTCGAATGGGAAGAGTTCCTGAACAACTTTTTCTTTGAGGAGCAGCATGTCCGTCGAAATAGGCAGGTCTCGAGACCAAATTCGACAGATTTGATGGAACAGGCCGACGCTGCACTCAAAGCAAAGAAACATGAGCCTTCCTATTATAACTTCCAACAATGGCTGATATCGAACGAACAGTACGAAGTTGCGCTGTGGCGACAAGCTTATCAAATCCGTCTCGAAAGAGCGGGCAGGCGGGCAGGACTGATCTCGGATAGAAGCGAGAAGGACGAAGTACCTGGAGTCAGTTTTGGTTGGTCTGGTATTCCGGTATATCATATACATCAGTATGCCAAACGCCATACACATTTGCATCGCGATGAAAAGAGACGTCATCTGATTTTCTGGTTCTTGAAGAGTCGTGGATATGACATAGATCCGTATTATCAGATGTCCTAGGTCTTGTCGAGTGTTAGAACGGACCGGTGGGCTGGGGTATAAATCAAATGAAAAGACGTAAATGGCTGCGATTAAGGGCTCGCACTTCTCGCATTGCGTCTTCCCCCATCCGAAACTAGTTTAGTACCACCATGGGTCTCATGCATTCATTTTCCACTTGCCGTAAAACTTCAGACAATTGGCTCCGATTTATCTCTCTTTTTCGATTTCATTCTAAATGGTATTTAAGATCCATTTCTATATTGATGTTAATTGTCGTCACACGTATCTTGGTGCATCTTACATGACGTGAAAGCCTCTATACACTTTTTAAGTCATACTTCTAATCACTTCCTCCAACTTACTGCGAATAAAACAGACTACTCTACATGCCGATTTACCTACGCTAGCACCAAATTCCGCCTATTGCACATTGTCTTTTCCCATCTTCTACTCACTTCCCGAGCCCAAATTCCCATCTCATGCAGTAATTTTGTCTACTGCCTCCCCCTACATCACTAACTTAACAGATCGATCTTAAGGCTGACTGAGTCTCATTCAACTGGTTTGACTTTCTGAGTCGTCTGTATTTCGAAGAGGCTCGAATGAATCAGATGAGATTGAGTCTTTCGCGCGGTTTGAAGACCTGCGCCTCAACAGAAGCACGGAGATTGGAGCGGGCCTAGAAATCTCTAGTGGAGAATTTCAACAACGCTCGTGAAATGGGACGTAACGGTTGTTTCTCTTAGACTAAGAATTTCGGAGCTGAAGATGAAGACCTATATCAGCAGACATACGAAGAGCGTCTGACGCGCAGCGGGAAAGACTTTCAATTTGAACAGCGGCCAACCCCCGATACTTGGCCTGAGGCATCTAGTGTGAAATCCGCCCACTCAAGGCTATGGATGCATGCGAACATATTAGGCAATATGCTGAGCATGTACATTATCACCGTAATGAGTACCTGCTCGACAACTTTACGGAATGACATGGCATCCTCTAGAAAGCATGCTGAAAGGATGCGAGCGCGCTTTGTCATTGACATTGCGGCAGTTAGGTCCAGAACAGTCAGATGAATTAATTTCAAGATATGTTTTAGACGAGCAGAGGGTTTCCGAACCATCAACTTCCTGCATCTACACCAATTTTTTCCACGCTTATCCTAATCTTGTGGGTGGATACGAAATGAGTGCTTCGAGCAGAGTCTTCGCGTTTAGTACATATGTATTAACTGTCTTTTTTGGGCTGCTGCCCACGTTCTAGCCGTGCATGCCAGATATGAAGATCGGCTTTCCTTTCTTGATAGTCTTGCGTCGAACGTATACAGAGTATATTTCTTGTGCCTCTAAGCACTGAGCATAGTCACCGGCTATTGTCACTAAAATACGCATTGTAGATTATCAGAAGTATACAGAACATAATAAGATCCCCTCGAACATTGCTTCTACAGTGCCGAATTGCAAATCTCTCCGTTAAATCACACCCAAGAGTATACTGATCTGCCACTGACGTCATCTTTTCTTACCTAATCCGACGTGCAATTCTCCCCACTAGACTCAGTTGATGTTCCTGAGGTCTTTCACCTCTACCGCCACTTGCGCCACAGCTTCCATGTACAGGTTCGGCTCCATTTCCTTCGCCGCTCGCTCAACACTAGGCTCACAAGCACAACCGCGCAATTGCCTTACTCGCCCTCCCTGCGCCCACCTTTATTGTGACAAAGATTTCTCGACATGGATATAAATTGTATCCGCACAGACCTCACAAAGAGTCCAGGATCGGAGCCACTAGGCGTGAGCCATGGTAGCGTTATTCTAGAGTCCTTGATGCCATGGTGGGTGTTCTCGACAGCCATGGTCATCAAGTAGTTAAGCGTTTGCAGGCTCGAGGTATTGTTGACGACGGTGCGAAGCATGACGACAGAAGCGTAGTTAAAATAGTGTAAGTGGGTAGTTTCGCAGGACGTTATGTGGTATTTGATTGATAATGTGATAGTCTCGACACAGACGACGAAACTGCCAAAATCCCCACCAACTGTGCGTTCCTACTCATAGAGCTGTGGGGTGAGGTCTTCAAGCACGTTGACAACTTCGCCTTGTGGGTCATATGCCGACAAGTTTCCAAGATGTTCAGGGCAGAAGCAGAGAGGGAGTGCCGTGTCATCTGTCTGCCTAAGTTGAAGGTTCGGTGGTGTTTTCACTACTGTAACAATTTGATGAAAGCACAGACCACTGAGCTCGTTCAACTGTCTAAAGATGGCTCGCTGGCCTACTTTCATCTCGTGATTGGGTTCCGTCGTGATTCTTAGCGCGAAGACGAAATCTGGGAGTATTTCAAGAACGACCAGCTAGATCATCCCGATATTCGATTCTTCGGACGATCCACGAAGCATCTGAAATATAGTCACAACAATCAACTGCTTTTTGCAGCGAATCCACTTCGGTCCACACTGGAATAATGTTCACGTTCCCTGGGAGATGGTCGACTACGAGCGCCGCGAGATCCCTATCGACTGGAAGAAACTTATCAACAATTTTTTTCACAGAGGACGAATATATCCGGTACATAAAGAAGAAGCATAGTCTGGCTTCTTTGACGTACCCTGAGGCCATGGAAATGGAGCACTTGTTTAAACAAAGTTATCATTCGTTGTCCATTCCTCATATTCTGACTTCGATGTTCGGTCTTTAGTATCGGATTTTCTCTCATACCTGTGTAGATACTGATAGTATATACGTTCAGCCAAGTACTGTAGAACAGCAAGCTTGCGGTTTGATTGAACCTAATATATATTAATTGCATCGTTTGTTCACTACAACAATACTTTATCCAGGGATCTTTCCTGTTAGACTTGCTCAATTCGCCCAGCTTCTAGCACTTGCAACATGCCTATGCAACAAGTTCACCCAAACCACCATCACTCTCTTGGCGTGCCAAGCTCTAGCGTGCCGCTAGTCGTATAGAAGCCGTTGGGACTTTCTCGCGACACCTCACTCGCTCTCAACCTGCAATCGACCAAGATTCTACTTCATCTTTCGCTGAGACAGAATATTTGAGAAGAGCCCACCGTCAAGATAGAAGACCTATCAATAAGCGCAGAGGCAGAGATGCCACCCGCCTCACCTCCTACTACGTATGTATTATTCTCATTGCCGGTGATTCCAGACAACTTACGTTCGACTCAGGTGCGTGTCCATCTTCGGCCCGCTCCGATGAATTCCACCGACGAAGTCAATCCCATCACTCTCCCTGCACTACCCTCAGCTTCCCGCTCAGCTCTGGGGCGAGATTCTCCAGCACGCGTCTGTCCAAGCGTACCGGAACAATTTCGGGGCTTCCTGGAAATAATTCGATGTCGACCGAGACGAAACCTTGATCGATTGGAGGAAGCTCCTCAACAACTTCTTTCGGGAAGAGGCATTTATTCGACACAAGATGTGGGTGCTATTAGCCGTCAGCAAATTTACTGAAAACTATGAAACAGTGGGAAGGGAAAGTGGAGTGGATCCTTAAGCTGAAAACTCGGCACAAAGAAGTTCACTAATAGGAAGGTCGACAGTTTGGGTGGAAACGACTGCTTCCATAACCAGAAGATGCACGAGGATCTTTATCTGTAGGCTAAAGGACAACGGATCGAGAAGTCATATTTGGAAGCTGGCCGGGCTTTTGGCTTGATTGAGAGAAGCGATAAGCCAGGAAATGATGTAAAGGAGACAATAAAGAGCGAGTTGTCAGATTTCAGAGAGTATCGGAGTGAGTTCATCACCATGGAATTCATGAAGAGACATGGTATCAAGGTGATAGAAGAGCGAGATAGGTTTTACAGCTGGTACAATGCTGTGGATTGAAGTTACTTACCTCGCAAGTAGCCACCTCAAGTCTGTCTGTCTTGATTTCACCACCGTGGCATTTCTTGCGACTTATTATCACGCAATTTTCTCGCCGGGTGCGTGGCTCAGTAAGGGCGGATCGAAAGCAGTGTCTGGAAAAGCTATATTAATTCGTGTTACTTTCCATTTAAGTGGGCAAGGGTTCGCATAAAGTCGGTGGAATATTGTTTTACCATAGTTTTTTAGGAAGGTATTGTGTGTTACACTACAATGTTTGATCATCTTTTCGATTTCAAGCTTCTGCGATGCACGCCAGACTCTGACCATTGTTTTTTTTTATCCCAATGCGTGATTCATTGAGACCTACTGCATACGTTGTTTTCTGTTAATTTGATATGAGTCTTCAGATGCTCCTGGTCAACTTTGCTAAGGAAATACGTAAATGGTGTTAGCGAATATAGACAGGGGTAACAGAAGTTTGGTTTGGGTTTTGAGGCCCAACTGCAGGCACCAGCAGTGCTATAAATTCTTCGGACTGATTTTAACACCAATGATTGATTCTCTTTGGAGCCCGAGAGGCAACACAATGCTAAACCTGCCAATCGGCGGCGAATGCATCATCCCTACGACCGTCTCCTCCGAAACAGCGATGCTGTTCTTGCGATTTACTCTCAAGCAGTAATTCCCCTTTATGGTTGAAAGTGGGTTCATAGACAGGGAATAAGCTGTGTATGGGTCAACGTCACTTAACGGAAAGTCCCAGACCGCTGTTGTGGAAGCAGAATTTAACAGGTGGCTAGGAAATTCAGCGAAACATCGACTCAATTGTAAGTCTGTCCTGAAGTCTTTGTTACCCGGCCGTTAAACTGTGGGGAGTGGGGAACCTGGGGATGTCGGAAGAATTCAGGAATATTACAACATCAGACCAATTAGCATCTAGTGTTTGAGCTAGCCCACTTTAATCTCCTGGTAGCCTCATCTCGTTCCGTAAAGCTTACATCTACTTCACATATTACCCTGTCTATGTCAACGTCGAGGCCTTTGCCTCATCAATCAAGCGCAGAATGATCGACGATGGAGAAAGCTCCTGAAAAGAGCCAGTGCGACCGGAGACCGCACCACTATATGCTGATCACTGTGGGCGAAAACGCGGGGAATACTGAAAATCAAGCACTATGCATGCAAGGTACCAGGTGTTCTGAAGCCAATGATTTGCCTGTCCATAAAACGTGTTCGTACTGCTTGAGGTGCCATGAGTAACACCTCATGGCATAACTTTCCTCCCCCAGATCGCCACAACATCGCCTTATACTTCTTACTACAGCATCAACGTTACACTGCGCGCAAATACAGGCGGCGTTTCCTGGTTTGGTCGTCGCATTAACATGCATATGTTTTGCTATTCTCGGTTTTCGTCGCTTGGCGGAATCTATGTCCACCCATGCTTGTGTGTGAGCCAAGAGAGTCGTCGTCATCAGCATAACGGCGGTTGCCATATTGCAGACTCATTTCTTGTGTCATTTTCGTTGAAGTTGTTGTTCTATGGCGTGCTCTTTATTGTAAGATTTAGATGGCTAAACTACCTTGTACCCCAGACGCTGCATTTAGATCTCAGTTTTCAAAAAGACTGGACGCTTCAACGGCCCGCAATTCTCACTCACTAAACATTTGCCACTCAACTCAACTGCCCTCGTAGGAAACGCGTTGTGTCAGTGTCGACTATGCCTCCGTGTATGGTCTCACATAGAGGGACTTTCAATAAGGAAAACGTCATATCGTCAATATAACCGTTACTGTTACACAAGCCCATCTAGACGACAGCAACCCGAACAAGCAAATCGTTTCCCCATCACTGGACCGAAAACGCTTGATTCCTTGTATGAAAAGCTTGCAATCAAAAACCACCTGGCCATCTCACGAGCAGTCTCCGACACTCTGTGATGCAGCTGCCCGCATGTCCCTACTCTGGCCGGATAGCAATGTGTACAAATCGGAAATTTGTTACTGATGGGGAAATCGATCCGCTGACTGTCTCTGAATCCTCTCTATTCTGTGCCCTGGAAAGAGCTTTTTGCATCCAGGGATGATATTGAGCCTCATCTATTTCTCCTAAACGGAGAAATGGACCCCAGGAACGAGAAATTGCAGTGATGTCGTCCTGATCCAAAGAGCTGTCGTGATCAGCGGCCAGAGCTCAGACGCCAGTTCGGCCTGCGCAGATTCAGGTATAAAGAGCTGGCTGTCTTCGACCGAGAATCAACACCACAGCTTTCATCTTCACTCATCTTCCACACCAAGCAAACACTTCCAGCATCCAGCAATCAACATGAAGATCACAATCCTCGCACTCTTGGCCGCTGGGTAAAGACCCCTTTTCCAATAGACGTCCTTCAATACTGACTGAGCTGTTCCAGCGCCTTCGCCGCCCCCATTGTTGAGCGTCAGGCTTCCTCTGGTGCTCCGGCTCTCCCAAGCGTCCGCCCAACCCCTACGGGCCCCCGTCCATCCCACTCCCCCCGTCCTACGCCCACTGGACCTCCTACTCTTCCAACTGGCCTACCATCTGGCTTCCGTAAGTACCCTCACTCAACACCACATTCTGCCTCAGTCCACTAAACTTCAAAAGCCGGCCTCCCATCTGGCTTCCCCTCCGGCCGCCCCACCCCATCCGGACGCCCAAGCGGTCGCCCAACTCCATCCAGCCGCCCAACCCCATCGTCTGCAGTCGAGATTGAGGAGCGTCAGCTCCCTACTTCTCGCCCGATCCCCAGCGGCCTGCCCACCGGACGTCCTTCTGGATTCCCAACTGGACGTCCTTCTGGATTCCCAACTGGACTTCCATCTGGATTCCCGACCGTGTTGCCGTCTGGATTCCCCACTGGACGCCCGAGGCCCACTGCCTTCCCTTCTGGGTTCCGTAAGTGACACTCCCAAATTTTAGAAGCGGGGAGCGGTGCTAACTAAGATGAAGCTGGCTTCCCCAGCGGCCTCCCCAGCGGGTTCCCAAGCGGAGTCCCGATTCCCACCACTGCGCCTGTTCTTGAGGGATAGGTGAGTCTATCTGCTTGCGATGGAGCTTGAAACTTATGAACGGCTGTATCGAGTTCCAATTGCCTTTTGAGTACGATTATGGGGGGTTTCGTGAGTGGATAGGCTATGCATGTAAATATTTGGCACTTGGCTGCTCGCGGGACGATGGTTTGTTGTTTTGATGGTACATAGGAGAATAAAAAGAGTTCGCTCGCTATCTTTGCGCTCAAATGTGACTTCCTCTTCATCGTGTATACGGTGTTCACTCACTGGTTGTATTCATTTTGTCCTACTTGCATATAATCAAACTCATTTCTTGTTCTCCTGATTGCTTGAAGGGGCCTCCTACGCACTCTCACACTTTTGGGTGCTTGCGGGTGCGGTCGAGCCCCTGATCCGAGGAGAGCTTCATGAAGACTGCGTATTTAAGATGCAATGTGCGACACGCGTCAACGCACATCACACCATACTGCGAAGGTTAGGTATCAGAAACTGAGGAGTAGGCATTTCGGGTACAACCTTTTGATGTAAGACCATTGTGCTGCATACATTGCATGCCGCCTATAATCACAATAGCATCGTCATCGTATACCACCAACGAACAATGGGAGCTACAGTACCTATTGCATCACAGTATGTATGTGTGAAGTTGAGGTTCCCACCAGTTACCAATCGCGCCTTCGCCATCACCATCCCTCACACCGCTACTCATCCCATCCTTTCAACATCACCACATCACACTTCACCCACGCTTCCTTCACACACCTCGCTATCTCACCTCACCATCAATAGGGGTTCCCGCTCCCCAAGCGAGCGGGAACCCACGTTCACACAGGCTTTTGGACACAGGTGATATTAACGCGGGCTCCTGCCAACTTTAGAGCTCCACCTCCAATACTCCAACCTCAACTTCGACTCCAACCAGTTTCTGCCTCTCGGTATCGGCTCTCGACTTCGTAGACAAGCTGTTTAGAGCAAGAGCACCTTTAGAATGTGGTAAGTATACCACAAGCTCAGACGGTAGTCAAGAAGTTTGTGAGACTAACAGTGTTTGCAGCCCCATACGCCCTCAGACTCCTCCGCCTATCAACAGTCGTAATGCGAACGGCAGCACCACCCCAAGGGCTCCTACATCTCCACTAGAGTTCAAGCATCCCGGAGCTGTTCGCAATGCGCGCATCACGAAGAAGCAGCCTCATCTCGAGAAGTTGAAGTTTGAGAAGAAGGAAAAGAAGGTTCTCGCCCTCGCAACCAAGGTCTCCGCTCCGTCATCAAGCGTTGGTAGCTTGATACAGAAGCCGTTCCCATTCCTCGCTCTTCCCGGAGGTATGCATTCTTCCCGCCCTCTCCCATACTCTCGTTACCTCTTGGTCGTGTCGTCGCTAACAAATAGACGCAGAGCTGCGGAATGAGATTTATCGTTTGACCACCGTTGACACTAAGCAAATTCTACTCATCCATCTTCCAAAACGCGCCTCTCTTCGTCCTCGAAGCGCGATCAATGCGCCAAATTATGTAGACGACCTTGATATCGAAGACATGGACTCCAAGTCTGTGAAGCGAGCAAGCAAGAAGAAGAACAAGAACATCAACGACAAGGACGCGAAGAAAGAGCCGTTTCGGCCCTTCCACGCACTCACTCATGTCTGTCGCCAGATTCGTGCCGAATACCGCCCCAAGTATATGATGGCCCAGGAAGTTGGCCTGGATCTTGTTCACATTGGCGAATTTATCGCGTGTTTTTATCCTCCAGAGACTTGCATTCTCTCTGCCTCGGGGGAGCTCACGACGGTGGCTGCCACCACTCTTCCCATCAAGAACCCGTCGCCCATAGGCCCGTCGACTCCATTCCTCGGCAACCTGACTATTGCGCTTTCCTCTACGCTCAAGCCCCGTGAGACCGGACCCCTTGGAACTGATATCCTCCCCCTTCTCGACGTGTGGGCTAATAGCGAGCGAATTGAAGCCGGCTTTGGTCGATACCACGACCCCAACTACGACCGCGGAAATTACCGGCCCGAAAACGATGGAGAAGCCAAGGATCTATATCGTCTCTTCGGTCGTAAGGTCGAGACGGGCCGCAAGTGTGGGAAGATGAACATGAACTGGCGTGAGATCCTTCGCGGCCGCTGGCTCGTAGAAGTCCGCGTCGTTCGCCAGCCTGCAGTTGGACACCTAACCGCAGCTGAGCCCACCCCTGGAGGGCCGCGTTCGCCAACTGCACCAGTCCCCCAGGTTCTGCGTAATGGTTCTTGGGTCACTCCTCATGTGCCCAATCTTCCGCGCCCGTTCATCCATGTCTTGTTCAAACAGGGCTTCAAGGAGTCGTGGATGACCTCAGAGGACGCAACGATTCCCGACTTGTGGCTAGAGGATCACGGCTTCGGAAATATGGAGCATTTCTTCCTGAAGGTTGGTGCTATCGCGAATTAAGCGGGAGATGTGCGAAGCGATGGTGGTGATGATTGAAGCTGCGACCCCATTGCAGAGAAGGACGCCTGGGATTATTGCTTTGACCTGTCTTTTTCCCCCGGGTGTCTTGCATCCTGGATCGCCACTCTATTGCACGAACACCTCGTCAGGTTCTACCTTCACTTACCAACTTCACGCATTGACCTCGACTTCGCCTTCAACAACGCCAACGAAGAGCCATTTCCGCTATGCGCATCTGCACCTTGCAAGCTTTGGAACCCAGCACTCATTGGATCCATTTATCAACCTTCTAGATATCTCCTTTCCCTTCCGCTTTTATCTTGTATACCTTTCTGTTCTTGTACATCTTTTACAACATACCCATGCACTTACACACCATCTATTCCTCTATTTTACCTTCCACCCATGTCTTTTTTTCTACACCATTTCCCCATAGCTTAACTTCTTCGTTGCCATTTGTGAGTAAGACATATTGGGCTGGCACATTCTATCGGCGCTCGGTTGGTACACACGTTGGGTGGCCTTTTCGGATGATCACCACGGTCGGCACTCTTTCGTCGACACTCTTGATCGGCGACATACTGGACAGCTCCTTAGGATGGTTAGCAGCGTTTGGTTACAGAAGTGCCCTCTGTACCCTCTTCAAAAATTAGCAAACACCCTACAACAAAACTTATCAAGACTTCTGGCGAGGGTTCACCTATCATCTACCTGATCATGGGTACTTAGTGCTCAGCATCCTTGGTGCTTTGGTAGTTGGCCAGCTGCATATCGGCGTCTAGAATAGCATATCAACATTAATTGAAAGCAAGTTCATACAGCACCCTGCTCTTGCAGATGTGAGTTGTAAGTGTGGAGATATTGTCGATGAACTGGAGAGGCAATACCGTTGTTGATGTTGTCATGAGAAAAGGAGTAACGGCTTGTGGACTCTAGCCTCGGAGCTGGCACGCGTCAAGCGCGCGCGCACGTGCCGTTACGTCATTCTCGGATTCCTTTTGCAGCCCTACCACAGATGGTCGTGCCCCTCAACTCAAACGTCGTTCGCATCAAACCTGCATCGTGCATCACATCCAGCCATATATTTTCGCACCGCGCAAACCCCGTGTTCGTGATGCCTCGCAGCATGAGGGTTCCTGTCACCATAACGACTAATAGCCTCGGGTCGTCGCCGGCATGAAACGGCAAGCCTAATTTAACAGCTGCCCCCCTAATGGTTTGATTGGTGTCCACCGAAGAGGGGTGATTGTACAGACGCAGACGCGTTGTTGTTTAAGTATCACCACTACAAACAAATACAAACAATGCCCCTTTTTGCGCTCTGAACATTCGCCTCGCTCTTGATTGATTGCTGGTGTTCCCCCGTTGCCGCGACCGATAGACCCCAGTTGCTTTTGCGTCATTGACGGGGGTGTTAACTTGTTCACGAGGACGACCCCAGCGACGACATCTCGAGATTGCTAATATACTCGACTGCGAAGCCATCATCTCAAGAGTTTTTCTGCCATATTGTTTTAATTCTTCTTCAATCCGCTCTTGTTCTTGTGCCTCTCGCGACTTCCAGGACCTCTCCCTCCACGACAGCCCGTAATCACATCAGATCTCCTTCACCACATTCGCTCACAATGGCACGCCCAAAGAGCATGTCCGACTTCTCTCAGCTCCTGGACCAGCACACGCCTCTGGGAAAGGGATATGGCGTCGAGCGCCCGCGGAAGAAGCCTAGCATCTCGCTGGCCGCTGGCCTGATCATGAACTCGGATATGAATACACACACGCCGCGGAGTATGCCTCCTACGCCTCAGGATTCGAGATCCCCACCCAGACACGATGCAAGGGGATATAGCGAGAACTTGTTCTATGCGTATGCGCAAAAGGTATGCCACCTTCCATCCCAATTGCAGAACTCCTAAATCAAGCTTGAAACCATTGGAAAAGTGCTGACGAGAGGTGTTTGCAGAGCGACTTCGCACCCTCACCTCCATACATCCTCACCTTCTCTTCCGCCGCCGTCTGTGCCCAATGGTGGGAACTGGTCCGCACCGAATACCCCGAATCGACGCGCGCAGGCCCCCAGCTCTTCATCCTCAAAGGCGACGATGAGCAGAACCAGATACAGGATAACCCCCGCTTCTTCCATCTTCGCGATAAATGGTTTTATACTACCTCGGACGGGTCGAGTGGCGCGCCCATAATACCGCTGCAGGATTACTTTGGCAACCCTGTCGTGGGTGGAGGCATGGGAGGGGCCATGGGGAGTCGGGGAGGAAGTCAGCATGGAAGCAGGAGTAATACCATGATCAAAGAGGAGGACGAGGCTTCTAAACCGCAAGCTTTCGACTTCTCAGCCCTGACATCCACTCTCGAGAAAATGTCGACAATGATAGCCTCCAACAGCGCACAAATCCAAGCCCTCTCCGTCGCCCAGTCTTCGGGGCTGCAGAGCATGCAAGCCATCAATGAGTCCAACTCAACCCAGATCAAAAACTTGACCGATAATCAGGCAAAGCTGCAGCAGCTAATTGACCAGAACGCATCCCACTACATCGCCCTCTCCAACTCGTCCTTCCAAAACCACGACCAAGTCAAGAAGACCATGGGCGCAACAGCAGAGCAACTCGCCACGCTTTCCGCGAACCAAACCCAGCTGACCAAAACCTGCACCTCGATGATGAAGTCGATCGAGTCCGTCTCGAAGAACATGTCCGGCCTCGCCGACGGCGTCCGCGCACTCAGCGAACGCGACATCCAAAGAGAGCGGGAGCGGGAGAGCAGAGACAGGCAGAGAAGAGCCAGCGACGCGAGCACGGCGTCCTCGGCGGGCACCGCGCCGCACAGCGTGTCGGGGAACAAAATCTCGCCCGCGCCGAGGAAGCTGAACAGGAAGATCAGGGGCGTGTGGTATGAGTACGACAGCGCGTTGCTCGATGCGTCGCCGAAGAGCACTGCGAGTTCGAGAGTGTCGACGTGACAACAATCGGGTGCGCGGGTCGCGAGCACCGAGTCGACGGCCGTGGGTTCGGAGCCGGGTATCACGAGGCTGGAGCTGGAGCTGGGCATCGCGAGTCGGGATCTGAGCATCGTGGGTCCGGGGCTGGGCGTTACGAGTCCAGATTTGAGGATGCAAAGTGTGGGGCGTGGATCGAGCGCTGTGGGTCCCGCGTTGAGCATCCTGAGTCCTACGCTGGGCTTGGTCAATGCGTGGAAGGGCTGGGAGAAGGTCGAGAGCTGGATCTGGACGGGGTCCGAGTATGCGTATGATGACTGGGATGATGGGTTGATGGGTGAGGCTGTGTTATGATGGTTAATGAGGAGTGGGGATACGGTGCTTGTTTTGGAGTTTGGGATTGGGATTGGGATTGGGAGTGCGATGTTGTATTATATGGAGTGTGGGTATGTTGTAACGTTATGGGTAAAGGGGGCATGTTGTGTAACGGCACGAAAGGCATTGTAGTGTTATCAGGTGAGGTAGATTCGTCTCGCATGTCTACTTTGAAGATTGTTATTCTTTTGTTCATTTTTTGGTCCATTTTTGGCCTTTATTGGAACTGGGAAATTCCTAGACTTGCGCGTTTACTTTCTTGGAAATGCAGTTTTCGCTATTTCATACATGCACATCCAATTCCAGGCCGATATAAGTAGTTGTGCAAGAGAAAGACGAAGTCTACTACCTGTTATCAGCTCCCTGGTATACCACGTCTATCAAGCTAGAAGTGGCGAGGATGTGGTGAGCCTTGTTAAGTTTTACTGCGTCTGGGAGACGGGACTGCACGCTTGAAGAAATTTACGCACAGAGATAGATGGCCAGCCTCAGGCAGGTCTCATCTTTATATTCGTTCTCGCATTCATATGCATTTTGAACGCCAGACGCCCGTCAAATGCAACAAAGCCGTACGCCCCCTAATCGACCAACAGAAAGAAGATGCTCTATTTTTCACTCGCAACCCTCACCTCCACACTCCCCATCTCCTCGTCCGTTCTCCGTTCCGCACTAACAACCTCAGCATCCTTCCTCGCACTCTCCCTCTTCAATGTCGTCCTCTTGATGCCAAAACTTATCAGCAATCCCAGCGCACTAACAACAGTATAAAAGATCCACGTCCCCCTCAACGCCTTCGTCATCCCACTCCTCACAACGTCCCTCTGCCCTATCGGCAATGTGGCCACAGTCTTCGCTTCAGAGATGGCCTCGCCACCCGCCAGTCTCTCCGCAAACCCGGCATCAATTCCCGAAGCTAGGAAGTCAGATAGATGAGGCCGCATCAACAACTGAAACACCACTTGCCCGATGACAACACCAATGGCGCCACTAACCATGCGCACGAATCCAAAGGCAGCGATGCCAGATGCGATATCCTTCTCGCTGATACGAGTCTGTAGCGCGATGAGAGGCGCGTGAAAGTTGGGGCCAAAGCCCAGACCGATGACGACGAGGAAGCCAATGATCTTCCCCAGATCAAGCGAAGGACCAAATGATATGAGGAGCCCAACACCGATGGTCATCAATGCAAGGCCCGTCTGCAGAACCTCTAGGAAGCGGCCGGTCTTCTCGATGATGTAGCCTGCTAGGAAGGAGATGAGTGCGAGGGGGATAGCAATGGCGAGCATGTATAGCCCAGCGGTAGAGGGAGACTTGGCAAGCACGATCTGGAAGTACAGCGGCAAGAAGTAGGCTACGGAGTTGAAGACCAGCGCATCGCAAGCGCAGACTCCGAGGGCGGAGAGGTTGCTGATGTCTTTGAATATACGAAGCGGCATGATAGGCGCGCCGCCGCGCTTTTCGGTAAGGCGCTGAGTGAACGGGAAGGCGATATAGGAAAGACCGCCAATGACGAGAAAGGCGATGACAAGCGGAGCCGAATATGAGGATGTGCCACCCTCTTGGAGGCCCACGAGGAAGAGCAGCGTTGCGAGAAGAATGGTGAAGGTGCCAGCCCAGTCAATCGTTTTGAGGCCGGCGAGGAGAGGGGTGCGGGGGTTGTGAAGGTTCAGGGTGAAGTAGAGACATATTGTTGAAACGGAGATGATGGGTACTGTTGATCATTAGAGGACAGGCAAGACAATGGTGATGCGAAAATGAAAGAGGAGGGAGCAGACACGTTGAAGGCTAGACAGGAGACTTACAATTGACGTAAAAACACCATCTCCAGTTGAGAGACTGCGCGAATATGCCTCCTAGGACCGGTCCTAAAGCTGAAGCAAGAGCCCACACGGCGCCGACGATACCAAGGTAGAAGGATCGATCTCTGAATGATAGTCAATTAGCATCCGGCCAAAGCTGCCTTTCTGCTTCTTTGCTACACATTACGTAGATCCTCCCGACATTCAGACGCCGATATCCACGTAACGGTTTCACATAAGACGAAGATGCAAAAGGA
Organism: Herpotrichia juniperi; assembly: GCA_014905255.1. NCBI lineage: Eukaryota > Fungi > Ascomycota > Dothideomycetes > Pleosporales > Melanommataceae > Herpotrichia > Herpotrichia juniperi. Next base: position 334,881 of record BLYF01000048.1, on the reverse strand, counting down.
GAGGTGATCTGGCTACGCACCTGATAGCGAACATATCCGCAACACAAACATGCACAAGCACAACAACACCACCACCTCCAAGTCCCTGCACCGTTCGCCCAGCGACCAGCATGATGGCACTGACACTAACGGCACATATCAGAGACCCCCCGAGAAAGATCGTGTTGGCGATGAGAATGATGTTCTTTCTCCCAAAGACATCGGAAAGCTTGCCCCAAAAGGGGACGCTCGCAGCATTGGCGAGAAGGTATGCAGAGCCCGTCCATGCGTATAGTGAATCCGGGATGTGGAAGGATAGTGATATGGTTGGTAGAGCAGTGGGTATCAGTACGGTGTCAAGCGCTACAAGAAAGATGCTGAGCGTTAAAGCAGAGAAACAGAGGATTGTTGCTGGCGGAGGTTTTGATCGAGCGGAGCGCTCGGTGGTGGTGGTGGTGGTGTTTGTCGAAGCGCTCGATGGCAGTGGCGCATCTCCATCATGTTGTTCAAACGTTGGACTTAGTTTGGCCTTGGTTGTGGATGCTCCAAGCGAAGTATCGCGTGAATGTGATGACTGTTTCGATTGAGGGAATGAGCTTTGCGATGTGGCGGTGAGATGATCAGAGGACATATTGGAAGCGGAAGCGGAAGCGGCCGCAGTGATGATGTGTGAAGTGGCTTCTGTCATGGCGTTGCTTTTTCCAAAGAGTTCAGGACGGCAACGGTCGGTCCTCTTCTTCAAGTGACAAGCCAAAAGCAAATGTCAACCCCAGAACGTGGCGCCTGCACTCTTTATACAATTGAGCTTGGATGTGGGAGTAGTCCTTCAAATTGTTCGGTTCGCACTATGTCGCAATGTGGAGGAATCGCCCCGGAATATCGGAAGCTTTAACAGAGGGCTCTGTGGAGTCTCTACGTTCGTCAAACCCTGCCTAATTCGTTCCAGCAATATTATGGCTGGCTAGGATTCAGATGCGTTGCATATACGTATATAGCCCGTGGATGTGTGAAGTATGCGGCCCGGCGAGTCGGAGCTTTAGCCTGTGACAAGGTTGTTTATGCACACCAGGCGCCCGGGACAATGGAAGATTCCTGAATGGATTCCTTAGGCGAACGTTGACGCAATTATAGATGCTATCAGATCTAACCCGAGGCGCGTTGATTGCCTTTGGGTGGCTGCTGTGCCGCAATCTGCTGGATGAACTTGAGACCTGAGGGGAATCTGGAGATCGTGAGAGCTTCGGGTCCGGTCAACAGAGTATTGCTTACAGGTCGTGCTATTAGCTCCACTTCGCCATGCAGTGTATATTTACAATACCCTTCCAGTACAAGAAGATCCTGTTGTATAACCCACTTCAAAGTCGAGGTACCCTTGTGCTCTCAGTCGCTTGCACACCCGCTTCCATGTCAAGACTCCCGGCTCGGTGTATGACGCCGATGGGGACGACTCGAGTGGCGCGTATGCAATGTCCAGGATTAGGATAGAAAAATCTAAGGTATTTAGTAATTCTTGTTGCAGTCGTGCCTCGTCGGCGGCAAGGAAGCTTTCTGATTGGACCACAATTTGTAAGCTAGAGAACGTACCCATGTATCCATGTAGCCTTACAGAGTTGTGCAACGTCAAGCCCAAGGGAGCCCTGGCCACAGTAGACTCGATGAAAAGAAGGTTTGTAGATGAAGGAAGGAGACCTCGACGCACGATCGTTGTTGGCCCTGATGCGCAATCGGGCAGTGACTGGCGCCTGCGCCAGATGTGATCGAGCAATCGCAGCATCTGCATCTTCTGCAGAATATCCATGCTGAAAGAATGATGCTCCATCTAATACGCTGGCACAAGGGCCTTCACCGCTTCCCTCGAGATCGACAGCCTGCATATGTACGAAGCCGGTAGCTCGAGAGCAGAAAGTGTCCACCGAGCAGCCCTTCAACCTCGCTGCCTTTAGGGCTGTGCATCCATCCAGCGTTGACATCTCAACGATTTATTTGACCCTCTAAGCAATTAAACGTAGCCGATAAGAGTAGAACTTTAGCTGTTCATTGTAGTAGTGTCTGCCACAGGTCTCTATGAATTGAGCTGCTAGACGACCTGCTTGCCTTTGCAAATGAGTTCGCAGCCAGGACAATCGGAGTGCTTGATGAGTAACGGTGCACAGCCGGTCCTCGAGCACCCACAACATCGCCTCTTCTTATCAATTTCGATTGTGGCTGCATATGAACCACTATTTCCCCACATTTGTCTTCCGTTGAATGGCGATGTACATTCTCTAGTGCGCCCGACCAACGGGAACATGGTATTTTGATTTTTCTAAAGGGGGATGAATAAAAAAATTGAAGACGAAAGAGGAAGTGATAGAAAGGGCTGAATGAGAGATGGTGACAGAGCGGGAAGACGCGAGAACTGAACTAGAGGGGGCAGTAGCTGCGCTTACTGAAATTTCACCTTCGTAGCTCGAGCGATACTCCGCAGCATGCATGCGGTAGAGCATGTGCTCTGCCTTGGACTCAAAGAATGGAATGCTGCGGTAGATTGAACAGCAAGTTATGGTGTTGGGCCAAACTTCACCCTTTCATAATATTCAAAATCGTGTCATACGTTATGGTGTCTCCTTTGGTGACCAGTTTCTGAACCCTCCGACGACAGAGGAGGCTGAATAAGTGTTCACAATGCCATGAAAGGGGACACTAGGTGTGAAATTGAAGCCCAACCGACCCGACCACGCTCATGTTAGGGTTCTGCGAACAGTTGCACGCGAGGTATCAAACTGAGACATACGCCATGTGAGGAGACGAATAACTCGTGGTCATGTCTTACTTCGTGGCAGTAGTTCCAACGTGCCGTCGCATTCCATGGAGAGGGACGCAGGGCCGGACGAGTGGGATGATGGCGCATGTCGCTTCCCGTTGACGTTTATGGAGGGATAGCTACCAACGTAAGACCTAGTGGGTTAAACAAATAGCTCCCATGGTCGGCTTGGAGCAAATGGAATATGGAAGAGGTGGTTGTGTGCTACAAGACTTCATGTCAGGCGCATATGAGCATTTAACCGATGGTGTGATTCTCGTGCGAGTGATCTCGTGCGAGTGATAACAAGTCGTTCGAGCCGAGTGTTACAATTCCTCGACGATCGTTCCATTACGTGATGGTTTATCGCTCGGACGTTCTTTAATGACATTTATGTATTTGCACTTCATATTGCGCTTCCTGCAGACATCTGATTAGAGCGTAGAAGTCCTTCTGCCAGATATAGGAGGATTTTGTAAGGGTCAGGTCGATCCTCTTACCCTGTGGTCAGTATTTGGAGATTGTCCGGTCGAAGAGTCCTTTTAGAGCTGAAAACGGCCAGCAGGTTATGGCCAGGGCGTCATTGAGCCGGACACCAAGGTCTGGCATGTTAGATATGCGGGTATTTTCTGGAGCCATCAGGGGAGAGAGAGCCCGCCCGCCCATCAGAAACAAGATCAGTGTCATCGAAGCTTTGTCGTGTTTATTGTTGGAATGCAGTGCGTTGATGGTGCCACGAGGAGGTTTTGTGAGGGATGCCTGGTGTTGATGTGTCTATATTGAAATAATGAAACCGGGACGGGGAGGCGCAAGCCGCTTCCGAATCGGCTTCCGTTCGGCGTTGCTGATTGGCTGCTTATCCGAACTCGTTCCAAGCGCGCCGATGACCACCGAGAACTCAACACAAACGTCACCCAAGAGACGATGACCCCAAATGGAATGATAGGAATTGGCGTTATGATGCAGATATATTGCTATCAGGCATATCAGGACTTCGTAATGATAAGTCGACCCTCTCGCCTTCTGTCGACACTCGCTCAGTTACTGGGGGGGATCTTTAGGGACGTGAAGTACTTTTACAAGAATTCGGATTCAATCGAAGAGATTAGACACACTGATCTAGTATCGGTCTCGTTGGAAGTAGAGACTTAACATCCTAATGCTTGAGTCCGATGCACAGGAACCATTCATTGAAAATTACGAAATTTAGATTGAACGCATTCCACTGAATTATTCTTCCACCTCCTGAACTGCAAGCCAGGACATCTAATTGACTGTTCAAGCAATCGGAAAAAGTATGACAGGATATTTTGACGCAACTTCTAGGCCTGTGAGTCCAAGCGAACGACAATGTTTTGGTAGGCCTGGGAAAGTGCAATTTGCACTCTTCGGCGGTCGACGGAGAGCGAAGGAAGCATGAAAAAGATATAAGAGTAGATCGAAGACAACCTTTCACATTTATTATTATTCGCATATCTATCATCCAAACTACCGAACTTCACCGTACAGACACCATGTCTTCAGCACCACTTAAGAACATCATGCTAGTTGGCGTACGATTTCTATCTCCAGACCAATCCTATTATTCTAACAGTCTCCAGGCCACAGGCACAATAGGAGCCAAAATCCTCACCGCCCTCATGGCAGAGCCCTCCTTCAACATAACTATCCTCACACGCGCTAGCTCCGCAGCAACCTTCCCCTCCCATCTCTCCACCAAGCGCATCTCCGATTCTTTCCCCCTCTCAGAATTGACATCTGCTTTCACGGGCCAAGATGCCGTCATCATCGCCACAAACGCCACGGCTGTCACCAAGCCCACCGCATCCGCTAGCGATCTCAAGGATGATCTCGCATACCGCTTTATCGACGCCGCAGTCGCAGCAGGTGTCAGGCGCTTCATCCCTTCTGATTTTGGCCTCGATAATCTGAACAAAAGAGGAAGGGAGGTGAGCCCTGTGTACGAGGCAAAGGGTAAGATGACTGAGTATCTAATGGAGAAGTGTCAGGAGAGTGGCATGGAATGGACATGCATTTGTTGTGGGAGTTGGGTTGACTGGTATGTTCTGATCTTTTTCTTCTTCTCTCTACGTCTTGTCCTTACTCTTCTATGAATTCTCTCTACAGAGGGGCGATAACTTCCTGTCATCATAAACACATAACCCGTTCTGACCAGAGGTTGAAATGACCAACGAAACCCTACAATTCCCTGTTGTTTCTGTTGCCAGGGATTTTGCACCAGTTGCGTGGACAGTTCAAGTCGCCCTGATCCCCGAATACTTACTGATTACTGGATATTCAAAGCGGACCTGATCAAGTCAGAACACGACGAGCATTGAGGTAGCTGACATTGACCAGGAAACTCAACCCACCCATGAGCGGAGCCTTCTACAGCATCTCAATCCCCACTCACACCGGCACCCTCTACGACACAGCAAGCACACCTTTCTCCTGCACCACAATCACCAACACTGGTCTCGCCGTTGCTCGCCTCCTATCTCCTCAACAGGTAGCCTACACTGCTAACAAGCAAATCTTTCTCTCGGACTTCGCTGCTACACCCCGCATCATCCTTGCTGAAATCGAGAAACAACTCGACACGCAATTCAAGATGGAAAAGAAGGAGAGCGGACCGGTGTTGCAGAGATTGAGGGAAGAGGTGGACAAGGATTGGGAGAAGGCGTATGAGTTGTTAGCGTTAACGTTTGTGGCGGACGTGGGGAAGGAGATGGGGTATGATTTTGAGGCGACGGGGAAGGAGATATGGAACGCGAGGTTGGGTTTGCCGGTAGTTACGCTGGAGGGGGTTGTTACAAAGGCTATTAAAAATACGAAGGGGTTGTAAGAGCCAACAAAAGAGGTAGTGGGAGATAGGGTGGGGTACGGTGCAAATATTGTATACGTCTCCCGTTTGCACAGTTGCATCGCTCAGCCGATCTTCTTACGCTCTTTTCGTATAAATTTACGTGTCACGATAACTCTTAGAATGTCAAGCAAAGATGAGATGTCAGAGCCGTTAAGGCAATTGTTCAACAGCTAAGCTACTCTAGCAGTCGGTACTGGCCATGTTGAGGAAGAAAGTTTGTATGTATGTTACGAGTCAACGTCGACATGCCCGCCATATCTTTCGAGATTATCGCTGCCTAAACTCGCGCATATCTTCCTCTTGATCCAAATTTAGAAGTGGAACTCTTGCATGAGAGTGACACCGGAGTTGTCGTGCGTGCCCTCAATTGGAGGGAACACCATTGCCTTGCCACTCCAACGAGTGAATGGACCATACTTTCCAAGAACCTTGGTCTTCTCAGCGATAAGGTTGATCTGCTTGCCTTCGGGAAGGGTGAAAGTGATGAACGAGTGGTCATTCTTAGACTCGACCTTAATAACCTGGTCAATGGCGTTACGATCGGTGCAATCTCGGCTGCAGCCGACGAAGATGGTCCGACCTTCTTGAGTGATATAGGCGTTTCCGGAAATAATACCAGCGTGGTCGACGGAGAGCATCCAGACAAGGGAGATGGTCTCGTATGCATCGGTGCCGACACGAGCGTGGCCCCAGTAATAGTCTTTGACATTGAGTTGAAACGGTCGGACGCTCCACTTCTGGTCGTGGTAGCCGACACCAGTGTCAAAGTTAACGGACATGTTGCCTTGAGTGAAGTGAACAGTTGCGTTGGCGTCGGGTACACTGTTTGTCCATCCGAGCTGGGGCGCCGCTTCCAAAAGCTCACCGGCAGATTTGACATCCTCGGAGCAGGGTAGATGAGGAGGAGCAGTCTAAGATTTGTCAGTCATGTTTCAGCTCTTAGAGAGTTATCGGTGATCCTTACTGTGATGAGCTTCAAACAGCCCTTGATGTCCTTCTGTGCGTTGTCGACCTCGACGACGAAGCCCGACTTGCCGTTCTCTTTAAACTCGGTCCAACTCAACCCAGTACTCTTCCAGTTACCGGTGGTAAGCTTGCTCTGGGTATCAAAGGTGACCTCAGCAGAGCCATTTTCACCTTTGACGGCGTCGATGAGATTGAGTGAGGATGTCCCGTCTGCAAAGGTGAGGAAGACATCAACGCTCACTGAGATATCGGTTGTATAGCGGAGAGGAAAGCTGGCATTCGTAGTGAGGTAGAAGATGACGACTACCGACTCGTTGAGGTTGTTCTGATTGACGGCATCGAAATACCACCTCGTTCAAGTCAGGAAATTGCTTACTAGATAGCAAACTCCTTTATTGACTAAGTTACATACCAATTCATGCCTGTGGCGTTAGGACGCGGGACCACCTTGGGAGTGTCAAGCATCATGCCATTAAAACTCTCCAGAATAGAGACGGTGGGGTCATCGATGAGGACGTTGGGAACGACAAGCTTCCTGAGAGCTCTAGAGTTGGAGGTCTCCAGGGTGTCGCGGACGTTGTGGCTGCCAAAGCCCTGGAAACAACTTACTACGGCGCCAAGAGCGCCGACAACGAGGCTATAGAGCTTCATGGCGATAATGAGGGTTGTTTGAAGGAAACTAGTGAGTGTGGATGAGAAAGGGACTGCGAGACAGGGTGTATGTGAGAGAGGTTGTGGAGGAAAGAAGGGGAAGGACCGCGGGGAACACAATATATAAGCGAGCTCGATATAAGTCAGCGCCTGGGTGACGACCGCGGGGTATCAAAGTAGATAAGAGTAGTTTTAGGTGAGAGAGGTGAGGAAGGCGCGCGGAGATGAGGTGAAGGAGAGAGAGTAGACGCAACGAACTTTCAGGTCAAGAACATGAAGTTGATAGGCAGTGAGGATAACACTGCTATAAATACCTAGGTGTTATAGAGTAGGTGCTTCATTATTGGGAGCTCGGATCTGGGCTTCGGTAGCAGGATAAGATTGTCGAAGCGTGGCTAACGCCATGGTTGGAAAGAGGAAACAGACAGTATCCTAGCGACTGGAGTCTCACCTTCTGTGACACTAGCATCGAACTGGGGCCTGCTATTAAAAGAATCGGGTTAACTCCACGCCACTTTCTTATATACCAAAAGATTATTGCGTTTGATGGCCATGGGTACATACACCTGGTCGTGTGAATTAAAACTCATCACAACACCATAGTCAGAACGATCGTGGCTACTATTAAACTCTTGTTAATGTATAAAGCTGACAAGTAACTGATCGAATATTTCCAAAAAGTGCATCTGGGATTTTTGCAATCAGGCTGAATATGGAGTATAAATGCCGATCGGAGAACGAGTTAAATCGGAGAATAGAGACGTGATTGCCTCAAAGTGACAACTTGCAGCAATTGCAAGAATCCTAACTAACGGGGGTAGTTGGAACCCTGCAATCTTTGCCGTCACTTTTCTCGAGGATCATGTTTTTGACAACATAATCGAGTATGAGAAAGAAACATTACTCTCATAGAGTGCTATAGTGGGCGCGAGCGTACGAAAGTTGTGATTCGCGGCTTCCGCATTCGAGCTCGATCGAGAATTGTGTCTGTTTACTGCCCCTTCTACATTTTATGGCCGCATCTTCTAGAATCGCTTCCGTCTCGAAGACAGACCATGAGGAATGTGCAACTGAATGGCCGTCCGAGACGTGTTTGTTGCGTTCGTGATCATGTGTCCCTCCCGCTCTTTCTCTCTTCACCACATCGAAAACGTTTGCCCGCGTGTGTCAAAGCTTGGATCGATGGGTTCCATTTTTACAAAGGGCGGAAATGAAATCGTGTATGGTCCTCTTGGATCCTGAGGTCCTCGGTACCAAGTCGTCAATGATTTGCACTCCATCTCACCTGGTGATTTGCAAGCCCCAAAATCTTTGTAAGATGTAATAATTATGATGTACGGATCGCACTCCATATCCATGTTCATGCGGTCTTGGAAAAGCGTACGAGAGTGGACCTTGATTCTGAGTTCGGTAGGACAATGTGAGCATCTGTATGTCTTGAACACAAATGCCCGTAGAAAGGTGTTGTTGTCTCCCAGCTTTGCGACTGCTTCTTTAGCCCTAACCAGCTCATCACGCTAGTTCCGCCATGCGATCCCGGCCATACGCACGCGAGGACAAAATAGCTGTATGCGATCAAAGCCTAACGCACTTGAATTGATGCGACTGAGTGGTGTGTGCCACCGTTCTCGGGGCAGGGGGTGGCCATCTACTGGAAAGCCAAAGAGTCGTACTTTCAGAACTTCCATTGAGCCAAGTCATTGAGGTTGAGAAGGTAGGGTTCTCCATGTAGAAGCAAGTATAGAAACGCGCTCATGACTTTGTGAAATCTCAGCCAGGGATAAGCAGTTTTATCAAACAAGACAGCTTTTCGGTATTTTGCCTTTTGGTGTTGACAGATGTGCTCTTGCTTCCTGGTCCATTTTGCCCCTAGCCACGCAAACCCTAAAATCCACTGCGGGTGGTATCTTGCGCATGCATAGCAAATGAACTCGTCCGGATGGTGCTCATCAAAGGTGATCAAGGAGTTGGCGCGCTCGGACCTGTTTCCTGGTAGTCATAGTTCTGTGAACGGATGCGCGATTTCGTTTATGATGCAAAGCATCCATCGGCTTGTGAGGGCCAAGTTAGCCACTACATGAAGGGGCAGCTGTCCCAGCACTGCTAGAAACAATTCAAGTGGTAATTTGTTGAAGATCGTAGGAGTGGAGTTGCGGGAGAAAATGCAGGCCCCTTTGAGTCGCTGTTTAGAGGCAACATTCGGATTTTCTATGTCCTGGGAGACCGAGCGGTGGAAAAGTGCCCGAGTGAGAAATTTGAAGACCATGTTGACAGCGTAGTTATGGATACGGCAGTGGTGAAGCAGAGAGATTTCAGGGTTTGCTATAAGGAAAATTGAATGCTCAGTGCGTGACAAAAACCATATTTACTATGTATTGTGGCACTTGAACGCGTGATGTGGGCGCCCTCACGAAGAGTTGCCTCGTGTGAAGCAACTCCGAGAAGACAGTGCAAGCAGTCTTGCTGCTCAACACTCTTCTTGCAACAATGACTCGAGCTGTGAAGCCCCTGTTCTTATTTAACCATCTCAACATCGGCCTCAGCTTAGACAAAGCTGCTCTTTAGATTGACAATGACACCGCGATCAAATTCGCAGCTGACCCTGAGTTCCACAACCGGACTACGCGGATTGGCACATGACAACATTTTATCTGGGAACATATTGATAAAGGTGACGTAGATGTTTGATGGATCGGCGGCAAAGAGAACATGGCGGATGTCTTCACAAAAGTACTGGGATGACCATTGTTTGAAGTCCACCGAGGCCGTTTGGGTATGAGCTGGGCTCCATCTCTCCTTCTAACTTAGCGTTTTTTTTTCTTCTTCCCTAAGGCGCCACACATGTACCATCATCCTTCCCATGATAGGCTTCCCATGATAGGCTTCAAGGTGGGGCTGTTCGTTGAGTGCGCGAGCGATCGAGCGATGGAACGAACGAAGTGGCATGGAGACAGGCGTCAAAATAATATAAGTTACCTGAAAGCTGTTCTATTGATAAGCCATCCGTTCGTTATTTACTACGACGCCCTGCGTAGCATTTGGTCTCTGATGCGGCAGTTCCATGTTGTCAAACGCTGCATACCGACCGTTTCCACCCATAAGCCACTTGGCGCCGCCGCGGTCTCGAACGAGTAGACAAGTGCAGAGTATGATCAATGCGGAGGATATCGCTAGGGGAATAAGCATGAACCGAGTCGCTTTCTGCAAGAAGAGTCAGCATTAGAAGCATCGCAAGCCAAGTCACACCCAGTCATACCGCAAGCCCGCAAGCAGATCCAGCCCAGCCCTGACTAGATGAGTAGAAATGGTCGATCTGGCACGCCCATGTTTCTCTGGTGAATCTTTGTCCGTCCACTCCAACGTCCGCATAGCTCTTCCAACCCTGCTCGTTTCCTTGAAGTACACTCAGATAGGCCAGTACGCCGACACTCGCGACCATAACCATGAAATTGAGGACCAACAGAATCCAACTCCAACCCCTCTGATGTCTTGGCGACCCTTCTACCCTGCGTAACTCCCACACCCCACACACCGCGATCGCAGATACGAAGATAGCTACCAGGCATAATCCCAAAATAGCGAGCGTCGGTTCTCTGCGAATGCGCACCGTGACGTCGGTGGTCTCGTTCGTTGCAGTCGGATTGTTAAGAGAGATGGTGGAGCCGCCGTATCGCCAGTCGCGATTGGTGTTCGAGGCGAAGAGAGCGTTGGAAATGCGCTCGAGAGCAACAATGAGGATCGAGAGTGGGAGGAGAATAAAGATCGGTGGCAGAAGCATGAAGACAGTGCGTGTGCCATTTGGATTGCCCATTGTGAAGACTGTTACCCCAAAACGAGCGAGGGGATTAAATTAAAAGTAATGTAGAGAACGACAGTGTTGGTAGAAGTAGAGGCGACGCAGCAATCAACGAAGAAAAACAAAAAACACGAGCATTCTGTTCACTTGCCGCTCAAGGTGTTATGAAATTTAGGGGTGGAGAGATGACGGCGAGAGTCATCGAAGGATCGCGTGGCTATGCGCTTGGCAAATCGAAGTTCGCGTTCCGCCTTTCGCGTATTTCCAAAAACACTCTCATGCCGAGTCAGCAAGATAGTATATATAAATTTCATTTTCAATTTTTCGCCAATCAGAACAGGTCCTGTGGTCTAGTGGTATGATTCTCGGTACGTTCGATACACATCTCTGCCATCAAAGCATCCGACTAATAATGAATAGCTTAGGGCAAAACTAAGCAATATTTGCGAGAGGCCCCGCGTTCGAATCGCGGCAGGACCCATTTCTTTTTGCCATTTCTAGTAGGGGTCTACAAGCGTTCGCACGAGTATCCTTCACATCAGTCAGTAGTATTTTTTCCTTCTACCATTTTGCCTCGGACCTCTCTTTTGCCCGTGATATTCACAGTCTTTAACAATGAACTAACCGCTTGGTTCTGATAGGTTTGCTTCACGTTGCTGGTGTTCAATCTACTGGAACTGGAAAAATAATAGCTTGCTGGGCCTAGTATAACCGCACGTACTAGAGTCCTCCGTCTGGGATAATTCCGTCTCTGGCGTGTGAGATGCCGTATGTTGAAGCATAAATACTAAGTAGTTTGCTATCAGATTCAAAAGCGCCTGCAAACTCGACTTGTATATCCTTGATTGCAGACGAGTCCGACGCCAGCGTAACAGCTTGGAACAATTTAGCGGAGTCTAAACCCCGGCTATAGCTTAGCTTACTATTTTGACATACAATGCGAGCATTGAAGCAGACCCTGTTTTCAGCAAAGCGAGCTTTGAGCGATTGCACACCGATGGGGAGGAAAGGCCGTTTAAGTTTGATGTCTACCCATATCTCCTTGAGATTCGGGAAGTGCCCATTGGAGTGCGCAAGATATAAATCTGTGAAGTACTTCTCGACATCCGTCTCTGCATCGTCATATAGATGAATGATGAGTTTTGTTATGCTTTTAGGTATCAATGTTTGCATTCTAGGGTCGTCGCTGGACAAAGACAGGCCTTCATGTCCGACGAGAATGTAGAGCGGAACGCATAGGACCCTTAGATGGATCAGATCGTGAACGGCTTCGACCGTTCCGTATTCGGGGCCGTCATTGTCGCGCGAGCATCTATGCTCTTTGATTGATATCTCTCTCAAAGTCCCAGCGTGTTCTAGAAGAGCAGGCATAATGCGAGTGTACCATTTCTCATCCACATCGAATGCGTTAATTCCCAAACACTTGAAGCGTTCTAGCACTTTGCAGCATCGGATGGCTTTCGACACTATCCGATGTGGCACAAACGGATAATGTAGAGAGAGTCTCTTTATGTTCCCGCTTCGTTCAGGCCATTTCCAAGATTTGCCAAACACGGTGGCCTTATGTCGGCCTATAAAGTCCATACGTTCTTCGTCCCACTCTTGCCCCCAATGATAAAGCGTTAAATCTTCTAAAGACGGTAAGAGAAAGAGTGGAAGCATCGTTTTCATATACTTGTTCTCTGTGCCGTAACCCGGATCAACGCAGAGGACTTTGAGTGATGAGAAGTCGTGCACTTGGCCGAATGGAAGACCGTAAGCAATGCCATTCAGTTCTTGATGCCAAAATGGAACCGGGTTCATACGGAGACTAGAGGATGCACTACGAACAAACAATTGTTCCAGATTATGGGCCTGGAATATGAGCAATGCAACAGCGATATTCTCCGCACTCCGCACCCTGCGGCGTATCTCTTCCTGCTTCGGCAGTTGCAGCTTCTTGACCATAGCTAGGAGTGTAGACTGGTAAACCTGGTCGTTATGGTCTGGAATCTCGCTTCTCAAAAAGTCTCCATTAACTCTGATCGTTTTCACATATTTCCTGAGCTCTGGACGGCGATCTAGAGTTCCAAGAACTCCGGACCAGAAGCGTGTATCAAGGCCCACTTGGTCGATTATGGTATACATAAAAGGTATGGCCATGCTGTCAAACCATCGGGACACGAGGCATAACTGCGAGAGATGGTCTGTACCATCATATCGCGGTGAATCCAAGGACGCGATACGCGGTTCCAGTAGATGCTCCAAGACTTGTAGTATCAACTCGTTGGGGAGGCTAGAAATCTCCATTGTGAGTGGAAGTTTTTGTGAGACGCAAGTGGTGTGTAGACGTGAAGATGGCGGTGCAGGTATTAGGTGGGGTGAGGAGGCATAACTGTGCTAGGGCTATTTTTGGTCTAGTGTCTTCTGGCTTTTCGACCATCTATGCCATCGAGGCACAAGGGGACGTTGAGGGCCTCCAAATAGTTTATTACGAAGTTTCGTAAATCAATCCGCTCGTGAAAATTGATTGACACATTATTGAACTACCAGTCAGAGACAGAAAGGATTTATCGAAACTATGCAAGTACGTGAAGTTTTCAGATTGGACGCAATGAACATGTGTGATGAAAAGACGGCCAGCTTTGACTTATTTGCTGTGCGACACATCTTCTCCTGCCCTGATATCGTGGAGAAATGAATATAACGTGCGCTCTGAGTCTTTCGAAGCCCACTATACATGGCGGTGGGTATTTCTATATACGCATGGCCTAAATAAGCTTAGGGACCCAACCATCTGCACGGAGAAGCAGCATCCTTGACAAATAGTCATTGAGATTAGAAAGGCTAAAATCCTTGACAAGCCACACTTAGTCTGAAGATTCGAGGATGAGCCCTTCTGTACTCTATGGAATAGGTGCTGCGAAACCGTTTCTCACGCAACGTATTGTAGCAAATCGCTCGAGCTGTAGTGATTTCAATATGAGGAGATTGAATGTTGGCTAGTTTCTTAAGTGCTTAGATATATAGTTTGCCGGAGTGCTCCCTCTTTGCTACTCTGAGCCTCTCAGACGAACATGAGTGTTTCCACAGGGCCTAAAATATCAGATTCCTCAGAGTCTCTGTCAAGAGTCTGGAATGGCTAGGTGCCGCACGTTTGAAGCTCTCCAAGGGCCGACAGGCTCGACTGGCATTAGAAATCATGACTTGCTCTGAACCAAAATCTTTGAAGACCATTCTCTTGACACTCAAAGATATGATAGGCCAAATGTGTAAACTTCCTATTTCCGAGTTTAGTGCAGAAACCCTGGCGCTGTTCTTCTAACCATGGAAGCCATGGAAATGAAGGGTAAAATCCGTTAATTATGGGATTAAGAGAATTATAATAAGCTTTCTAGGAAGCTAGTTGAGCTCTACAGAGCTAACAAAACCAAGACCATGTCTAAAGAGCTTTAAGAGAGAATGCGCATGTCGAAAAGGTCATCCTAAGCTAACAGAACTTATTGTTTCTATTCACTTAGGGAGATAAATATGCCTGTAATTATTCCCCAGTAGCTATGCTAATAATCTTTGAAGATTAAGCGCTTATAGAACTACTACGTCAGTCGCCTTGGTAACAGAATCCATGATAGTATAACTCTCTGAGTGTTGGTATTAATATAACAGTAATGAGATTCGATCCTTAGCGTTAAATTTCCTAAGTGTTCATTCCAGTTCCGTCCCTGTAGTTCACACAACGGCCTTTGGAGCTCGAAATTTGGTTCCGGTTGGAAAAATTCAACCAACGCGCTTCGGCTGAACAAGGCCTTGTCCTATGTAACCCAATGGTCAATTTGGATAAGGTGACCGCATCTCTGACGACTAACTGTTAGACAGTCTCGTTACCTTTACTTGGAGTATAGAATCCACATTCATTCCTGGGTAATTGCTCCGTGTAGTACTACTCGACAAGGTACTCAATTGAAAGATTGCCTCGCTCTCCCAAAAGCCGAGGTCAGTGTTTGAATCCTCAATCGGCCACTTCTATTCTTGCTTCGGAGAAAGGGAGTGGATTGATCTCGTATGGTATCTCGAGCACTTCAAGAACTATGATCACTTTTCACTAGTTAGGTCCCGTGGCTAATTATGGATTTCTTATCTGAGTACGCAGTAAACTCACGGTAGATATAAACCTTGAAAGGTTTAGTCACCTACCTTAGCTTCGGCACCTGAGCTGTCACGGATTTTACGTACGAGCGTTGTGATGACGTAGTGGCAAAGTGAGTGGGCTACTTGTGAAGTAGCGGTGGGACCCCATGCCAGAGTCTGTGCACCAGTTTATTTGAGCTCGGCTGCTGGTAGACGGCGACTTCAAGGGCTCCAATTTGGCAAAAATATCCATCTCATCATTGCTCGCTAAACACCGCCTACAAAAGTTTGGCTTCGGACAATTGAAAGTCCGAATACGGGGCGGTTGCCGTTGTTCTGCGTATATGCATGACTGCATACGGCTGCTCCCGAACGTAAGAGTAGGCGTCCAATAAGCTCGGCTGAGTCCAAGCCACATTAGCGCCACTGAGTCTATCCCATTCTTCTACCCGTGTTTACCTTCAGGTATCACATTAGCTGATGATGTCTACCTACCTATGGTTTTCAGCTCGTGTGCACGTACGAAATATGATGGATACTTTTATACTGAGTTTTGCCCTAACAATCCTATGTTGCATCTTTCAAACACATTTCGTTATACTTTGACCCTTTTATTCTTCTCACAGAGTTAGCGTTGTGCCCTCTGATCATCTGCAGCAATGAAGGTCTTTCCGTTCCTGGCATCCGCCGTATTATCTATCTCCCTGGCCCAAGCTGGAGACCGAGGGACCGCTGACATTTGTGTGCGTGTCTACCCCTCTCATCATATACGCTTCTAGGGGTTCTAAGTGTTTCAATCGCGCTTAGAACCTCGTGCTACCGAAAGTTGCAATAGCCGTTTGAATCACCGCTAATATTTGGTACCACAGTGCAATGCTCTCAACCAGGATAAGCTATTGAAAGGCAAGGTATATTTTCCGGAGACTCCTGCATACGAGGCTCGCCTCCATACCTATTTTGACGCCGATGCTGCTCTGCGAGCTTGGTGTATGGTCTTGCCGAAGCGTACTGAAGATGCCTCCCATGTCATGCGGACTTTGTCAAAGCACAATTGTCCCTTCGGCATTAAAAGTGGTGGTCACGGGACTTTCAAATTGTCGAATGCTGTAAAGGATGGTGTTACTATTGACCTAGGCAAGACTCACCCTGCATGTTTATGTGGGCTTACACTAATAATTAATCTTTTGCAGGCTTTATGAACACCACAACGTATCACCCAGAGCGTGGGATCGTTGCTGTTCAACCGGCAGCCAAGTCCGCTAACGCGTACGAGGCTCTTGAAAAATATGGTGTTGCTATTACGGGTGGACGTGTCGGTCCAGTTGGTTTGGGAGGGTTTGTGAGTGGTGGTGGCATCTCCTTCCACGCAGGCACCCGTGGATGGGCTTGGTGCGTATACCAAACTGCTTTACTGCCGTAGCCAACTAACTGTCATGTAGCGACAATGTAGAGAATTTCGAAGTCGTCTTGGCTAACGGCGACATCGTCAATGTCAACGAGCATGAAAACTCAGATCTATGGGTAGCTATGCGTGGCGGTAGTGGTAACTTTGGCCTCATCACTCGATTCGATATGACAGCTATCAAATTCGCCGACCCATCCAAACCGAATATCTTTGGTGGTCTGGTTGGATACGATCTCAGCAAGGGCAAGGAAGTAGTCGACGCCTATGTTGATTTCGCCGAGAATGTGCAGAACGACCCCGAAACCTCGGCTGTCATCTGGTGGCATTACACCCGGGAGGCTGGCGAGATGTCACTAGCTGCCTGTCTCGATAATGCTGCTAACAAAATAACACCACCAGCAATGGACAAATTTCTTGCTATCGACGGCATTGTATCGAATACGTTGAGGTCTGCCACCCTGGGTAACATCACAAGGGAGTTGGCAGGCGAGGACGGCTTCTACAATATCTGGTTCCCCAGCAACTTCAAGAACGATCCTCGCGTCATCTTATACGCGCAAGAGAAGCATGTGGAGTTAATCAGTGCACTTGAGGCTGTTGTCGGTGCCGGCAATTTCTTGAGCACGCAATGCCAGTTCCAGCCCATCACCAAAACCGTAGTGGATCACAGCAAGGGCAACAACGTCCTGGGTCTGGAAAAACACGTTGCTGAGGGACCTGGAATCCTCTTCCTCATTTATGCGGTTGTTGCTACCGCTGCGGACGATGCCGCCGCGCTGCCTTTGGTACGAGCCTACCACGAGGACCTCAACCGCTATGCGTCCTCGCTAGGCAGCAATTGGGACTGGGTATATCTCGACTATGCCAACCTTGAGCAAGACCCGATTTCTACTTTTGGAAAGGAGAATATCTGGAAGATGAGGAATGCTTCGGCGAAATATGATCCCAAGGGAGTGTTTCAGAAGTTGAGAGGGTCTGGGTTCAAGATCCCTGCATAGAAGTATGTTGGGAAAGTAAACAGATGGGGCTAGAAGTTGGTATAATGCTTGAGCAGTGTACTAAGTAATTTTACACGAAGTTAATCGAGTTCATAGCTCGCTTATGTACGCGACTCGCTCATGGAGTACGTCAATAGAAACATATATTACTTGCATGCTTATTTTCCTTACTTTCATCGTTAGCAATCCTAGTGTGAAGTGATGACTGATCGTTGAGCTATCTGAAAAATTTCCAGTAAATGCCTGAAATCCATATAACTTGTCGAGTTCAACAGAGAATAACGATGATGGATTATTAATGGTGACACGAGGAGTTCGATGATGTATTCTTCGTGCTGGTAAAGAGACGTGAGAACGGAAAGAAATTGTCGGGTGTGGTCCTATTCATTGCGATTTAGTAGCGAATGAGATCAGACCGCGGATTACCTCATCTTCTGAACGCGTGCAGCGCACTCGTCGCGCCTCGAAGGTCCCTCTACGAACCTACAAAATAGGCATTCATCTCATCTGCCTCTTGCCCAAAGTTGAGTTGTATCTGCGGCATGCACCCTCTACGATGAACTCTCGCGACTCGCAAACCTCGCTTCAAGCGCACGATTCCGCGTGACAACGCATCCTTCACCAAACCCACCTTGGAGCAACGGCCCGGCCCGCACGACGCGCCATCGCGAGCAACTTGGATGCGGCATATGAGAAGCACGTGTTAGACGCGTGTCAGACCAGTGTCTATGCCGATAAGGCACGGCCTATCAGTACAGAGCTCCAGAAAGACACCCTCATGTTTCACCATGGGAGAAGAGCGTGATAGTGTACGAAGTTGGCAAACTGCAACTCCAATGCGAGCTCGAAGGAATTCCCCAATCCTGCCCGGTCATCGTCACTTGACATCACACTCGGATCAAACAAGCTGAAATCACACAAGAGCAATGATGTACCGAATATTCAATCTATAAAAGTCTGTGTAGCATCTATGTTGACAAGCTGCGAATACTCTTCAAACGCCGCCACGAATGAAGAGGATTCAGCAGATCAGTGTAAGGAAAAAAAGAAATACAGTATTACATCCAAACAATATCGAGCGAATGTTTAGGCCTTGGGAACTTTATCCTCGACAAACTCAGCTAGACGCACTAACGATTTCTGCGCGCTCATCAAATCTAGGAAAGGGATATCAACTTTGAATGCTGTCCAGAACCAACTTCGGAACTCGGAAGCGATCATGCTATCCACGCCGAAGTCTGGCAATGACGTGCGGTCATCAATTTGATCGAACGGCATCAGGATCAAGTTGGAGAACCGCTTCTTGATCAGCCTCAGTATGGCTGTGTGGAAGGATGGTGCATCGGCTTCCGAAGCGAAGGTCGACGTCAAAGCTGCTGGAATATCTTTGAACCAAGGAGCAGCAGCGCCGACGGATTGCCCGCTTGCACCACCAGAGGCCGCCTTGCGTGCCTCGATCTCAGCATGCAGAGAGGCCAGCAGAACAGAAGCACGCGCCTCAATAAGCACACCATGCTCGGTGACATCGAATCCCTGAGCACTCAAAGCGCGGATGCCTGCTGGCTCGAGACCAGTAAGAAGGTGCGCCTCGGCCGGGTCGTGCACTGCTTCGGATCCCAGCGCGAGATCGACGATCTGAAGCATCTCTTCCTCGTTGATCGGTTGAATACCCTTACGGAGCAGTAATGCCTCGATCTCCGGGTTCTCGTGAAGGTAGCCCACCTCGGATATCATACCAAGACCGATTGCTATAGCTGGTTTGCCTTGATGGCGGCGCCAGCTTGCGAAGGAGTCGAGGAAGCCGTTAGCCGCGCAATAGTTACTTTCAGTTGCCGTACCCACAGTTCCGGATACAGACGATGTCATCAAGAAGAAATCCAGCTTATCATCTTTGCCCTCGAGCGCGTTGTGCAGATTCCACGTTCCTTTCCACTTAGGGTCGATTCCGGTATGCCAGGCTTCGTTGGACATTCGTGTAAAGAGAGCCTCGTGAAGTCCCATGGCTGCCTGGACGACACCACCAACAGGCCTTCCCATGTCCAAGCAAGCCTGGACGGCAGCGGTCACGTCGTCAGCGTTGGAGACATCACCACGAACGACACCAATCGTCGCGCCAGCACTCTCTAGCCTAGAGACAAGCTCCCGAGCACTGGGTTTGTCGGCTCCCGAACGACCGACAAAGACGAAGCGACGAGCTCCACGTCCCATCATCCATCTGCTGAGACTTCGACCGAGTCCGCCGAGACATCCGATCAGAAGGTAAACCTTTTCTGGGTCGAACAAGGTTTGGTAAGAAGCAGGTACGACCTATATCAATAGTTAGGATTTCGATTTCATGATCATGTGGTGAATTGATGACTTACAGGAACAGAGGCTCGAGGATTCTCCAGAGAAAGAACAACCTTGCCAACCCGGTCTTTGTTGCTGGAATAATACTGGTACGCTTGGGAGACTTCGGATGCATCGAAGACCTTGATCGGCACAGACTGATGTGATCCGGAGCGATAAAGCTCCAGGGTCTCCACTATCAGTTGATCCCAGATCGCGCGGGTGAAATCATCCTTTGCGTAGTACAAGTCGGCAAGGTCGAAGGCCGTGAAGGTGGCATTGCGAGAGAATACGCGCATATCCAGTATGCCAGCATCATCAATCTCACGGCTGCCTACCTCGACGAAACGTCCAAACTCGGCCAGTGAGCGCCAGCTATCATGTAGGAGGTCACCGGTAAGTGAGTTGATGATCACATTGACTCCACGGCCGCTTGTGACTTGCTTGAGCCCTTGGACAAACGACGCGTCAAGAGAGCTGAAGACGTGCGAAGCTGGAAGACCTAGCACGTCCACGAAGTAGTTGCGCTTGGCCTCAGAGTTGACCGTGGCGTAGATGACAGCGCCCATCTTCTTGGCCAGGATGACGGCTTCAATCCCAAAAGAATCAGAGCTGTCGTGAATCAAGACGGATTCCCCAGAGCGGAGCTGAGCTCGGTATTTGAGGGCATACAGAGCGTTGGCATACCCGAGTAGCAATGTCGGTAGTGTCGTAAAGTTTTCGCCATCCAAACACTTGTGTACCGATCCCACCGGCACGCGCACGCCCGTTCCTAGGTGGTGAGGCGCACACGCAACAACGCGGTCACCGATTGTAAAACCCTTGACATCGGGGCCAAGAGCAGTGATAACACCCGAGAAAGCAACCGCAGTTGTTTTATCTCTTCGATCTACACGGCCTAGCATGGCGTATACATCTTTGGCGTCAAGGCTCACTGCCTTGACATCGATGTCTAGCTGGCCTGAGGGTGGCTTGCCGATATCCTCTGCCAGCTCCTGGAAGTGGATTGTATCTGCAACTCCCACTCGGCCAATCGACAGACGAGCTGGGTGCGCAGAAGCTAAAAATTGCTTCTGTACGGCTGCGTCGGGCTCTAATCGTCGCCGGAAGAGAGCGTTAACATTGTGCTCTGGCTGATACCGACTGATAAGCATAAGACCATCTTTGGAGATGTATTCGCAGTCGTCTTTGGCGTGTTTGGGTACCAGTGCTTTCACAGCCTGGTTGCAGGCCAGGTCCAGGCGAGAGCCAAGGAGTTGTGCTGGCCCAACGTCGAGGAGTGAGAATCGGAGCGCTGGCTGCTCCAACATCAAGGCGCGCGATAGGCCATTTGAAAGGGTCAGATTGGGGTCGGGAGTAGCACCCAACATATTGGCTCCGGTGACCCAAAGAAGGTCCGTAATATTGTCCGTCATGACACGCAGACGATCGGTATCTTGTGGCTTGATGGTGGCGAGGAATTCGTGCTCCATCTCTAACAAGGAAATGCAAATGTCCTCCTTGGCGATGCGAGCGGTATCGATCTGATGAAGCGATATGATGCTCACTTTGGACACGCCAGCCACCTTGGGGAGGTACGATGCTAAGGCGTTGGCAAACTCGGTCACCGGTGTAGATGGCTTCTCAGCAGTCTAAGATGTGGAATTAGTCTCAATGCCAAAGGGTACAGACAGTGTACACGTGGCTGGATGGAACAAGTGAAAAGAATTCGAGGAGAACTTACAACAACGAAGGCATTTCGGCCTTGAAGACTACTCGTTTGTAGCGCCCGAACAGCCAAGAGGACTTGTTTGCCGACATCGATAACAACGAAGCCAGCGGTACTGAGGGCATCCACAGCAGCGTCTGACTTCCTTGTAATTACGATTCCTTGATCGGAGACCAAGGATGCAATGCATTTTGGATCCTGGTTCCAGAAATGCTTCGAAGTGGCGTGCTATGTATGGAATTAGCGTTTGACGAATCCTCTGTTCTGATAATTCTTACCTTTGGAATAAGTATGACCTCAAAAGGACCTTCGACGTCATCTTGGATCGACGGTTTCCCGTTTTCATCGACATCGCCCGCAACCCAGGACTTACACCTCGAGAACGCCGTATCGGCGTCCAGCATGTTCAACCACTCCTTGGCCTTGTAGCCGAATGCGTCGCCACCGAGTTCTAGTACGCGCATGCGAGGGTTCTTATGCCCAGCGAGATCGATCAGCGCACCAATGACAACAAGCGATTCGTCATCGAGCAAATCTTCCCGCTGCTGTTTAACAAATGTCGTAACGTATTGTTTCAGCTGAGCTTCGGCCTCGGAGCTAACTCGCAAGATATCGGGCTTCCAGTTGATTCTCAACATCGGTTGACGTTCCATGTATTTGGCTAATGGGTCGTCGGTTGCTTTTTGCTCAATCTTCTTACCCGTGTAAAGCGAAATGCGAGCATCTTTGAAGTCCACAACAGGGGCTCCACGTGCATCCCGGAGCGTGGCGGCCATCTTCCTGCTAGAGAAGCCAGTCTCTTCGGACCGTACGTGGATCTCCGCTTCCGCGCCAGGCTCAACACCCTGGGCAGGCTGAATGGTGCACTCTGGTATGAATACAGGGAACCAAGCTTTCAGCGTGCGTACTTGTCCCGCAGTTGTGCTCCAGATAGCAGCTTGGAGCGCCGCATCGATAACGATTGGATGTACCGGATACTCAGAACCACCGACGGCGGCAGCAGGAGCTTCCAGGTTCGTGATACCAATGGCTTCCCTGCGAAGTTGTCCATTATCTGTCTTGAACCTCTTCAGAGATTGGAACATTGGACCAAAGCAGAAGCCTTCCTCGTGCCATTGCTTGTACCACCGGCTGGCAGGCCAATCGTCAAAATGCTCGGTATTCGCTACCATCACACTCTCATCTCCAGTCTTTGCAACGGGTTGCGTAATGCGGATGCTTCCAGTACAGTGTGTTGTGGTCGCGCCAGCGGCCCACGATGAGATTGAGAAATCGCACCAGTCGACTGAGCTGTTGGCTCCGGAAATGCGACGGGGCCACATGGTGGTGTGTAGTTCCAGATCCTTTGCTGCTGCATCATTCTCGTCGGGAACCATAAAGGCGGTGCTGATGTTGACGTTGCGGAACTCGAAGGCCAGCTCACGCGCACGCCTGTTGGCGTCTTTGACTTGCATTACTGCTTCGATTGCTATAGCCATGTAACCGGCACCTGGGAAAACCACTTGCTCTTCAAGTTTATGATCCTTGATCCAAGGCATTTCGCTTGGGCGCAACAGGTTACGCCATGTAAAGTCGATACCATTGCCAGTAAGAGCCACCGTTCCAAGAAGCTCGTGGCGAATATTCTTCCGGTTCCGCTGCTCTGCACTTGATCTAGGTTCGTTCCAGAGGATACCAGCCGAGTAATCCCATGGGTATGGCGGAAGGTTATTGATTGTCTTCACGCCCTCGCCTGAGTTGGGTAGCCCGTTCACCGTAGCCCAGTCTAAATTGTGGCCGTATGTGAATAGAATACCGGCGAGAGATTTCATACAAACTTCCGCGTCGGACTTGCGGACGAGAGTAGACGAATAAGGCAAGCTGGTCTTGTCCAACCCGATGGAAGTGCGAATCTGTTGGATAGGCCCCTTGAGCGCCGCATGGGGGCCGCATTCGATCAAGTGGACCTGACCACCGGCTGCTAAAGACGCCAAAGCTGCGCTGAATTGAACAGGTTGTTCGAGATTTCTCCGCCAGTATTTGGCCATGTTCACAGTGCTATCAAGAATTCGGAGCTCATCGGGGTTGAAGCCAACGGATGAATACATGTTGACCTTTGACGCTTCAGACAACTTAGAATTCTTATTCTTCTCAGAGAAGAGTGGCGCAAGAAGCTGTTCGTATAGAGGCCCGACCTCTTCCATCATCTTAGAATGGTAGGCGCGCCCTCCAGTCTCTAGTTTCCGGACGAACTTGCTCTGGGCTTCCAATTCGGCTTTGATTATGTCAATGCCTTCTGGTGAGCCAGCAATTGTCACACTTTCGGGAGCGTTAACACAGGCCACACGGACGTGTGTATCGAGCCCTTTGGATTTAATGAGCTCCTCGGCTGGTCCCACAGCAAGGCCGGCTGCCAACATGGCTCCCTTAGAACGCAAAGTACCAACAGCATAGCCGCGATAGTAAGCCACTAGCATAGCTTGAGAGAATGTAAGAAGCCCGGCGGCATAGGCTGCTCCGATCTCGCCCGACGAGTGGCCTACTACAGACGAAGCCTCGATTCCCCAACTTCGCAGCAAGTCCACAAGCCCTATCTGAACAGCGGTGCAGATCGGTTGGCTTCGTGTTACTTCGTTGATTTTACTGATCTTGGGACCATCAAGTAGCGTTTGCTCCAATGTCCAGTCTGGAGCGTAAGGAGCAGGAAGCGCCTTTAGGGTGTCGTCAAGGGCGCGGATGGTGGTGCGGAAATGCTCGTTGTGAGCCAGAAGCTCTGATGCCATCCCAGCATACTGTGCTCCCTGGCCTGTGAACACAAATCCGAATGGGAGCACATTGGCAGACTTGCTGGCTGCAGCCTCATCTACGCCTGGGACTTTCTTTCCGGTTTTGGCCAAAACGAAGCTTCTATTTCGGAAGTGGTCGCGACCCTTTGTAAGCGTATGAGCTAAGCTGTTGAGAGTGACTTCGTGATGGGTCTCGGTCACAACTTGAGTAATTTGCTGGACGCGGGCTTCCAAGGACTTGGGCGATGCCGCTGATACAGGCAGGATCAGCAGCTTCTTCTCAGCTTCGGGAATGCCGTTCGACAGGATCTGCTTCGGGAGGCGGCCCGAACCGAGGTAGCTCTCGACTGACTCGAGGATGACGTGGGCGTTGGCGCCACCATAACCGAACGAGTTGATACTTGCTCGGCGTAACGATCGGGGCCATTCCTCCACTTTCGTGGCAATTTTCATGTTACGCTCTTTCAAGATAACTAGTGGTGGTCAGGCTGATATTCAAACTGCTCCAGAAGGGAAGGTACTCACGCTTGGGGTTAATATTGACTACTCCATGGGATGGCGGAATCTTGCCCTTTTCGAAGGCCATCACAGCCTTCAGAATAGATGTGAGACCGCTAGCTCCTTCACTGTGGCCCACATTTGTCTTGACGGATCCAATGAGAAGTGGAGCACCCTCACGAGGAGCGAAGCAGCTGCCGACGGCATTGACTTCGATGGGATCTCCAACAGGAGTGCCAGTACCGTGACATTCGACGTAATCTGTTCCCGCGAAGTCGAGCTCGGCATTTGCATAGGCTTTGCGTATAACGACCTCTTGCTGTTCACCACTCGGGAGTGAGATACCGGGCGTTCTGCCACTCGCGTTGACAGCACTGCCACGAATGATACCCCTGATAGTGTTTCCGTCTCTCAATGCGGCTGACAGACGCTTGATATAGATGGCATTGACACCCTCAGCTCGACCATATCCGTCTGCTGAGATGTCAAAAGTGTGGCATGTTCCGGTGGGCGAAAGGACACCGCTCTTAGCAGCCATAACGTGTAGCTCTGGGGATAGAACCATATTGGCAGTGGCCACGATGGCCGTTTCGCAGTCACCCATTCTCATAGCGTTCAAAGCTTGATGTAAGGCGTAGATTGATGAGGAGCAGGCAGTATCAACTGTGAAACTAGTTTCCATGTTAGTGAGTGCGCCCTGAACAGATAAACTCGGAACAAGCCTTGCAGTTGTAGGACATACCTAGGACCGTGAAGATTGAAGACGTGACTAATTCGATTCGACATGATAGTGGCACCTGAACCAGTTGACGTATACCGATGGATGTAATCAGGGTCACGGGTCTGATTGGGTTGGTAGTCGACCGAGAAGTTCCCGACATAGACACCGGTGACAGAGCCCGAAAGAGTATCCATACAGGTACCGGAGCTCTCTAGAGCTTCATAGACAACCTCGAGTAGCTTTCGCTGTTGCGGGTCCATGTAGGTGGCTTCGAGGTTGTTAATTCCGAAAAATCCATTATCGAACTGGCGTAGGTCCTCGTTGATGAAGTAACCGCCAGGGACATTCGAGCTGCCGCTGCGGTTTCCATTGGGGTGGTAATAACCAGCGAGGTTATAACGTTCAGGTGGTACAGGTCCTTGGGCGGACTTCTCCTGGACTAAGAAGTCCCAAAGATCAGATGGGGATCTGATGTCTCCAGGAAGACGACATGCTATCGCAGTGTTAGATGAACATCTTCAAGTATTGGATTTGATGACACCATACCCATTCCAACGATGACTGGCGGGTCATCGTGAAAGCTGTTCTCTTCATTCCCTTCATGATTCAAAAGGACCACGCTTGAGCGTGAGCTACTAGTGGCGGCGGTGGTAGCCATGACTGCTGATTTTCGAGAAGTAGTAGGACAAGTCACTTATGTATCTACCATTGCCATATGGTAGCCCCTCGGAGGTTTCCCAACTCCAACGATCGTCTCCACACGATACTAACACAGAAGGTGCTTAGATTGTCAAAAGACCGTTGCAGAAACTGTTACAGATCTTCCGAAGCCGAACGAGACAGTACACCGTTATCGCAATCATTGCATGCGGTGCCTCGCTTCCATCTCAAACATACGTCACAATATGCATTCGAAAAGGCAAGCTGATTGCGTGTACGATACCAATCTTTGATAAGACCTCGGCTGGCATGAATCAGAAACTCCTTGTACCGACAGAGAGGTTATTATGCTGGGTCTCAACTTAGTCACACTCGGACTTTGTTAGGACTCCTTCGGGAGCACGGAAGAGAACGGACTTGAGTTCGTGGTTACGTAGCAAAAGTTTCTGGATGGGGAGTATCCACACATCACCTGCTAAGGGGGCTACTATGAGTACTAGATACCAGCCGTTCTAGGAAGACTACAGGCCAATCGGAGCAGTCATAGAGACGCTGAAGCATAAATTCAGAGCCTTATCCGTAAGAAACCGAATAATCGGCATTCCTGCAATTACCATACCACAGAGGCAAATCAGCTAAAACGTCCAAAAATGGATATTACTGGAAATGGTCTGATCGTTGGAGGAGGTAAGCTTTGCCCCGAAGTGTGTGGATCTGAGGCTATATTGAAATTAACTGCCTATATAGGAAACGGAATTGGGAAGGCCTGCGCCATTCTTCTCGCTCGCGAGGGTGCCGCTGGAGTTCTCATTGGCGACATTGATATCGAGGCGGCAAACAGCGTGGCTGCTGAATGTCAGGCTGTGGCCACCAACAGCCAATTCCGCGCGGAAGGTATTCGAGTAGATGTTACGCATGAGTACTCGGTTCGCAGAATGTTCAAGCGCATGACGGAACTATTCGAGCGTCTTGACTATTGTGTGAACTGCGCCGGGGTGAGTTTGATCACATCTCCATTTCCTGTCAACTCCTAACCGGCAATTCCCCAGATCGGAGCCCAAAAACCAGCCGACATCGCATCATTAACGCTCATGGACTTTCAACGGTTTCAAGACGTGAATACGACCGGCACTTTCCTTGTGACACGGGAAGCGTCGGTGGTGATGCGGGCTCAAAAACTCCGACCGGTTTCCGAGTTGTCACCTCTGCGTGGCGATACACGAGGTTCCATTGTGAATCTTGGCTCGGCTTCTTCCATGACTGCAGCTTGGGGAGTTCTTCCCTACACCACCTCCAAGCATGCAACGTTAGGTCTGACCAAGAATAGTGGTAAGTTCAATGTTTTGCATACACACTCAAATGAGCACAGACTCTTGTTGGAACTATGATGATAGCTGATTTACATACTAGCACTTGACAATGCCGCATACGGGATCAGGGTCAATTGCATTTGCCCTTCTTGGACAGACACGCCAATGGTGCAGCGGGCTGTTGACGGAATAGACGGTCTAAAAGATTTTATCAAATCGAAGTTGCCGATTGGCCGAATGGCTGTACCCGAGGAAATCGCGGATGCAGTCATCTTTACATTGAGTCCTCGAGGTAGTTTTATGACTGGATCTGCCTTGGTCATAGATGGTGGCTTACTGATGGGTATTTGATTGGGTGATATCAGAGAATGCCGGAGTTTTCCCCAAAGTTCTGATCTCATCTACATGGTTAGCTCGAATTTTAGCGTAGATAGCAGCAATGTTGATAATCGTACAGGAGGAATGCCACGTGACTGCTTTGGGTGTTTGAGCCGGACTAGCGCAGCATCTACCAACGCTTAGTGCGACCAATAAGCGCCAAGTAACGACTTTATCGATCCCTACCCATCGCGTGTTAGTGCCATCACATAACAAAAACTCCGGCTTGCATAACCCATAGCAATGACAAAGCCAGGAGTTTCCAAGACCTGTAGTGGTTTTCCCGGATGTACCAATTTGCTGCGCATTTCCAATTGTGCACTTGCGTGCTTCATGAAAGGCGACATCGAATTGATGATGAGTTTCCTAGACTTGCTCGCATACTTAACCACCAAAAGTATATCCTTTCACTTCATCAACTCGAATAATCAACGCATTTTGAAGTCATACTACTCGTTGAATCTACCTTAAAAAGACACAAAAAACCACTTGCAACCAAAACCTTAAACGCCATGGCTATCGAAGACGTGCAAGACCGCCCAAACCCTGCTGCCGGTTACATCCAGGCACCATGGCCAGTGGCTGGCCTTCCGCGGGTGCAACGACACATTACTGGACACAACGAAAAGGGCCAATCAGTTTTTTTTTCGACAGACTCTGGTGCTCACCACAAAGAGTTGGTGGATAAGGGCGCCCTGGCCAATATTATCTATTCGACTAATACGCACCCTGTCGAACTTAATGACAATGTTGACATCAAGTTCCAGGCCGAAAATGAGGCAAGCTCTCTCTCATTATACTCCTCTGAATATCACTTGTTAGCTATAGACTAATAAAAATGTCTGCAGCCCGGCTTAACCGTAAAGAATGGGACTGTGTGCCGCTTGATCGACTTTGCCCCAGCATGCGAGTCACCAATGCACCGCGTGAACAGCATCGACTACGCCATTGTGATTGAGGGAGTCTTCAAGATGGTTCTTGACTCTGGCGAGGAGCGATATATGCATCGGGGGGATATCGCAGTCCAGCGTTCTACGGCCCACAAATGGATCAACGTGACGGGTAATGGACTTCTTCCTGCGCGCATCTTGTTCATCTTGCAGGATGTGAAGGATGTGTACGCTGGTGGCGAGAAAGTGGCTGGATATCTCGGCCCGCTTGGAGCTGACTACGTTGGCCTGCCGGGCCACCCTGGCAACTAAGCGAGTCGTGCTGTGAAATATTAGCACATCACCGGCGATCGTTGAACGACGAGATAGATAATGCCGATTGTCATTTATGAGCTAGATATAATCCAGTCCATCTTTATTAGAACATTAAAACACTGTACTGTGAATTTGCGTTGGGCATGTAACTGCGATCTAAATCTATTCATTGTATGTGGCTCATGCCCATGAACCAAAGAGTTGAGTCGAGGTGGGCAATGGTATTAATAAGGTCCATTAAATTATCCTTCTAGGTATTTTTCTATGATGTTATTATGATTGATGGAGTTAATACATGCATGTAGGCGTAAAATATCTGTGTCAGCTCTGGGAATACTGCTTAGGCGTTTGGATCTCACAAATATCACGTGCACTGCATCTAGCTATATTGAGACATAACTTCATTTTCAAGGAGTCCGGCAATCAAACAGTTATATTGTGATCGTTTTGAAGATATATTGTAAACTACCTGGTCAACCGGACAGTTATCTGGGGGTTGAAAGGCGGGCCACCACTGCCTGATACCTTTGCATTTGGCATAAATCTCACTTGACAGCTATCTCCCGAGAGAACTTTCAATTCTCTATTTCTTCAATCGCTTTGCATGGACTTGCTGCAGTTTACTCAAATTGAACCACTTCCACAAGGTAGAATCCTTTATCTAGGTTAGTTGATGTATCACAGCCAGCAAGGAATTATGCATGCACTACTTACCCAGATAGTACGCCAACCAAAGATATCATAAAACCACGTCATTCTGGTGTAGCTGCCATACCAGAACCAGGCCTGCGGCTTGGATTTCAGACTCTGGGCGACGACGTTCGCTGCATAATCAAAACGATCAGTCGCTCCCTCTATAGCTGTATTAGTTTCACAGCATAAATATGCTATGAGCTGAGAAATCTTACGCGGGGTGCGAGTGACATGTGCTTTGAATTCTTCTGCAAGTGGAGAATAATAAGAGCCTGACCAATATGCGTTAGAGAAAACCGAGTGTAGGAGCATTATAGTAGGGCCTTTCACCTTCAGGAAGCTGTCGATGAGCATCATTCTTCAAGATGTTGGTGCTTACTTCACCAGAAATGACCTAGAAATAGGTAGTGTCAGCCTGTGAGGATGTCATGGTTGATGTTAGAACTCGTACCGTAATGACTCTAACACTATAGTGATAGATTCTCGTTAGTATTATGACAAAACAACTGATTTAGCCTAACTTACCCGAAGGGTGCCATCTCAACACGGAGGGTATTCCCCCAATGTGCTAGAGCTGCTTTTGTGGCATTGTATGACGCTATTTTGGCACTTGGTAAGCGGAATCCCTTTCATCAAATCAAGGATACTTACAGCCATATAGATACGGTATCACTCCGCCAATGGAACCAATATTGACGATTACGCCTTTGGCTTCAATGATCATATCATGAAAGTGGCGGACCATACGCATTGGGCCAAAGACGTTGATATCAAACATGCGCTGCACGGCAACAACGTCTGTATCAATAGCCGTCATGGT
This sequence comes from Herpotrichia juniperi, assembly GCA_014905255.1. Classification (NCBI taxonomy): domain Eukaryota; kingdom Fungi; phylum Ascomycota; class Dothideomycetes; order Pleosporales; family Melanommataceae; genus Herpotrichia; species Herpotrichia juniperi. Next base: position 304,245 of record BLYF01000048.1, on the reverse strand, counting down.
ATATGCTATACCACTACGTGCTGTTAGTATAATCAACCCAGAACAGACCAAGGAGGGCACCATACGCGCAATTCACAAGTACATCAAGGCGCCCGCCTGTGAGCTTCTGTAAATTGGCTTTCATCTCCAGAATCGACTTCTCGGAGGTAACATCGAGGGTGTAGAAGGTGATTCCGGCCTCTGACAGATGGTCGCTGGCTTCGTTTGGAAGCACGGTGGCGATGGCGTGCAGGCCCTTACGGCTATACTCCGTCACGAGAGCCTCGCCAATTCCACCACGACCACAGCTACACAGATCAAAATTAGTGATTGCTCCTAGAAATCCCCATCATGGTTTACTCACCCCGTCACAAGCGCGAATCGCTGTTGAGTAGGCATTTTGGTGTAAAAATTCGATATCTCCCTTCAGAGACGATATCAATTGCACGAAATGGAAGACTCTGAACTGCCTGGTTTTGATCTAAGCAAAGCGGAAGAGCTCGATATGTGATGCAAGCATAATGCTAAAATTACTCCGGCGGTTGTCTAAGCGTCGGACTAGTGCAGAAGGCTTTTGTAAGCCCGCTATCTCAACGGACTACGTTCACCAAAAAATTTGGTAGCGGATAATTTGATACATTTGGTTATCCATTGAGGTGTGACCGAACGTGATGGGTGCAGTGCGACTCAGACTTCGGTTAATGACTAATACATATGGACTTTCTCAAAGTCCGATAGATCTCATAGGTTGCATGCGGGGTAGACATGGCATGTTTGTAGTGCGCAAGGACGTTGCCGAAACTGTTTTTCGGCCACAATGCTCCGCAGCTTTTAAGCTCTTGGCTACGGCATTACTCGTCGGAGATGTTCGATATTTCGCTTATCGCGGAAGTCTGTTTTCCATCTGCTGAACTGCAACGTTTACTAAGTGCATTGTATCAGCTTATATGACGCAATCTCGACATTGAAAGATTAATGCCCTCGTAAGAGAATACGCTACTCAATTGCACACATAGATGAATGCGATTACTACACACGTGTTAGACTAGTGCACAACAATCGTCCATAATTGAGGAGTCAAAAGTCTACCTGTTTACCGGAAGCTGGGATCAACATCGAATTCCCCATCAATCAATACAAACATGGTTCTCAACGGAAGTGCACAATCAGTCTTTGCGATTGTTGCTTTTATTAGCATTTTACTCTGGCAGCTGAGCAAGATAGGTCGAAGGCCCAAGGATTATCCGCCAGGTCCACCTACACTACCGCTGCTAGGTAACTTGCATCAAATTCCTGACAAGAAGCGTCACTTGCAGTTCGAAAAATGGGCTCGCGAGTATGGACCAGTCTTTTCACTGATGCTCGGCACCAAAGCCATGATTGTGCTCAACTCTGACCAGGCGATCAAAGATTTGGTTGATAAACGAGGGGCGATTTACTCCTCGAGACCAGATGCGTACATTGCTCAAGACATCTTGAGTGGAGGGCTTCGAGTTCTATTCATGGTATGTGTCCCGCGGAACGCGCCATTGCGGCGTTGATGAACCGTCCTAATAGACAGCTGACCACTTCGTATTAGCCAAACTCTCCCACGGGAGTCTGGAAGATGGTCCGGAAGTTTCTTCATCAGATTCTTAGCGTGTCTGCTGCGCGCACATACGTACCCTACCAGGATCTCGAAAACAAAGCGATGCTCCTCGGTGTCTTGGAGAGTCCAAACAATTTCATCGAACATCTTCGACGGTATACGGCATCATTGACGACGCAAATGACCTTTGGATTTCGTACTACAAGCATTGAAGATCCGAGATTTAAACAAGCGTTTGATGTATGTTACATGAGCCTCGTAACTTCTTATACTAACTGTTATCTAGATCTTCGACCGAAGCTCAGAGCTAATCGCATCACGAGTAAGTCATGTTTGGTCTTACGCTTCATTTCAAACGCGACGCTAACATAATCGTTGTTTGTAGACGGCTGCAATGCTAGACTTGCTGCCGATCTTGAGACAGTTGCCTGACTTTCTGTTGCCAATAAAAAGAGAGGGGAAGAAGATACATCAGAAGGAAAGTGATCTCTTTCGCAACTATTATTTGAGTACAAAGAAGGACCTGAAAAATGGCACGGCGAAGGTAAGTAACTCCAGAGGATGAGATCGGAAGGATGCTGATGTCAGGAAAAATGTAGCCCTGTGTTTGCAAAGATCTTGTTCAAATGCAAGCCAAGGAAGGTTTTACGGACGATCTAGCTGCGTACATCAGCGGGTCGATTTTGCAAGCCGGCTCCGAAACAACTGCTAGTATCCTTGTCGGGTTTGTTCAAGCGATGGTTATCTGGCCCGAAGTTGCCAGAGCAGCGCAGCAAGAGCTAGATCGAGTTTGTGGAGATCGTTTCCCCGACCTGAACGATGTACCTAATCTACCATACATCAGAGCCTGTGCCAAAGAAAGCCTACGCTGGATGCCAGGTTTTTTCTTGGGCATACCGCATGCTGTGACTAAGGATGATTCCTACCTAGGCTATCGAATTCCTAAAGGCGCAATTGTTATCCTCAATGTTTGGTAAGATAAATTCCGCAACGTGTTACTACAATCTAGTCCCCCAAACTAATTTGGACTCTTAGGGGTGTACACATGGACCCTAAACGGCACCCAAATCCACGAAAGTTCGAGCCAATGCGCTACATCAACGATGATCAGTCATCCATAGACGCGGCGAACAATCCAGACGTAAGTCAGCGCGACCACTTCGTGTTCGGCGCTGGCAGACGTAGGTGCCAGGGGATGCATATTGCCGATCGGTCCATTTACCTGGCGATCTCTCGTTTGCTATGGGCATTTGATTTCAAGAGGGCTGTGGATCACAAAACTCAGCAAGAGATAGTTCCTGATATGGATGACCTGGCAGATGGTATGATGTCGCTGCCTCATCCATTTCCAGCGAACATTGTGCCACGAAACGCCTACAAAGCTCAGTGCATCAGAGACGAATGGGCGGAAATAGCTAAATTGCTCGATGCGGAGGCACAGTGGAAGGAAGTACCAAAAGGGTTGATATGGAATGACGAGCAAGCTCAGGCCGATGATGTGCTGTAGCATAGTTCGGATCTCTACTTGTGGTGTTCACAGATTGAATGTAGCTTCACTGTTAGTGCTCAGACATGAGATACAGGCATAAAGCGCTCTCATTCACAGCTCAAGATGTCGCTACGAAGACCTTGCAGCTCACACCAAGCTAGACTACACAATCACCTATCATACGCTTCATTGTTCTTTCCCTAGGAGTCCCTCAAGCACCAATCAAACTTTAATTTGAGGTCCTCTCCCCGTCCAAGCGACGGCGAAGCTTCTATCTACACACATGGCTTTCGCAATACTTCCCTTCGAGCTCAAATTTACAATACAGTAAACTGACATCTTGGTGTTTCGGATTTGACTCAAGCATAGTTAATTAGTGACTGCTCCTGTTGGCAGAATGTCACTATTCGAGCTCGTCACTGTAGTAGAAAGGCTAGAGCTCAATAAATTCAAGTGAACAACTGCACAAAGAAGCTAGAATATTACGCTTGAAGAAGAAAGACAGTTGCTCCCTCAGTTATGGTAATGAACGTCAAGATAGTATTTCTCTAGCATAATCGTATAGGGAGGATGTGCATGGACACTTAGCCTACCCAGTTGTAGCACAGGTAGAAAAAATCGAGTGACACTTCATTGTCCATCCTTCATCTTTCATGGATACTGAGTTGGCAACCCATTATTATACCTGAAAACTCGGTTTGGATCCCAAGTCTTCTTCAGCGCTGCCAAACGAGGTAATTTTTCTTTGCTGTAGATTTGCTCTAACTTCTCATCTCCATGAGCATAATTGACAAACACGGTGAGCTGTGAGTACCCAGATGTAGCTACAAGATCGTCGCGGAGTTCTAGTCCGAGAGCAGTCGAAGCAGTTTCTGTGACGTTGTCTCCCTCCTCAAAGACAACATTGTAGTTTCTGTTGGGTTGCTGTGTCAGTCTTGGCTTATTTCGATGGCCGCGTAGAAATGAGGAATTAATGTTGAGTGGATAAAGAAGATTCTTACACATATCCTGTTGAATCTCTCCAAGCAAATGCCGTCTCGTCTAAATCCACGGCCGCCATGGCCTGGTTCGGGAAAAATTCAAACCCAAGATAACTATTCCGTCCGCGGGGGTAGTTGGCGAAGAAGTCGACCATTTTGGTAAATGACGTTTCGTATGTCGAAGCTGAATATTGCTTCAGGTTCCAGCTATATAGATTACGCGGGAGCCCAGGTTCACAGATTGCATCCATGCCGATTCCGAATATATTGTTTATGAGTTGGTTCCATTTGCGCTTTTCGAACAGGGTAACTTCTAGACCAAAGTCAAGAATTGGTGCCAAAGCTTGGAGCGCTGCATCTTCATGCCCTTTATATGCCCACTGCACCTGGGCTTGCGTCTGGAGACAATGTTAGCACGGATAATTTTCTTCAAAATTCGAAACAACAGAGAACATACTCTGTTCGAGGTAGAATTGTAGTTGATGAACATGAACGAGGCCAATTCCGCTTGAATAGGACTCATGCGTTCCAGAAGCTCGAAGTATTCGGCCTCCCTCCCTGCCGGAACAATAAACTCACCGACGAAAACATCCCCATCGTCAGTCAGCGGATGGGCTTTGTAGGTAGCGGACGTGACGATGCCGAAATTTGAGCCTGCTCCGCGGACTGCCCAGAACAGATCTGGGTGAGAATCTTTCGACACATCAATCACTTCTCCCTTGGCTGTTACCATGCGTACGGAAACCAGTGCATCTATAACTAAGCCATAGGAACCCTGGTATCGTCCAATACCACCGCCCATCGTGACGCCGATCAAACTAGGACAAGGGCAACTGCCAGTTTCTTACTTAAGTTAGTATTAAAGTGCAAGAATATGCAGTCGGACGTAAAGAGTCAGAGCTTACGAATGTCAAAACCAGCATTGAACAAGGGGTCAATGACTTCGCCTATCGTCACCCCGGGCCCCACAGTTAGCGTTCCGGCCGTCGCGTTCACTTCGAGTGTGTCGAGGCGACTCAGATCGATAGCCAGACCGTTATGGAGGTCTTTATAGGTAGTGGTGTATCCGTGACGCCCTCCGGTGGCGAGGAATGAAATATTGTTGCTCGTCACAAATTTCACCTGGCATGAGGTCAGTCGTTGGTTATTAACGGAACCCTTTTAGAACGACATACAATGTTTGCGAGGTCGTTTTCTGTGGCTGGGCTGATTGCAGCGCTATAGGTTGGAGCGCTAAACGTGGTCCATCGTTCCGTTGCGTTGGAAAATATTGCCGACCCGGGAAACGAAAGGGTTGTTTGAGTTGACCAGTTGCCAGCGTGCTTGGCGAGTATGGGACCCAGGTTAACTCGAGGGGCAAGGCGAGAAATAGCTGCAGCATTGGTTACACAGGACGACAAAAAGAGCCATAGTAGTGACGCGACAAGTGATCGCAAAACAGGAGACATTTTCGAAGTCCTTTCTCGTTGTATCTCGACGAGATGTAATACACGATCAATATGACCAATTGCTGCCCAGGTGGGCACATAAGATATATATACGCCCGCTCAGTCCGCCACTGACCCTTAGATAAATCCTTAACGCGAGATCTCGACTCTTAGTTTAGTTCGTATGTTTTGTGGCTGATTCAACGTGTAAGCGTGAGCGCGTTGGCTACACGGGCCGCAGCAGGGGTCCACTGAAGTACATTGGGATCTCACGAGGGCTGAATGTTCCAGACAAAAGTAGTGCATTATTCCAACAGATTGATAGCTAAGCTTGGTATCGTGTTAATATCGTTCTCCCGTATTGCGTATTCCTAAAAGTAACAAACCTCCAACTTTTTTGGAAATCTTGCAGTACTCGGATGTGCACAGCGTCTCGGTGGCCTGTGTGGCAAACTCGGCTCTACAGTCTATATCTGATTCAAGGGGTCTCATCAACGGGACGGAGTATTGTTATCTCACCGTATTTAGGCTTAGGCCCCAGTGAAAATTTGCCGGGGTTTCTAACTGCCCTCATCTTCACGCTAGTTCTCATACTAGCATGGCGTGATATCGAACTTCACGCAAAGATTACTCCAGTCACTGACTTTCTTCTACGGGAGGCAGAACAGGGGTTGGGACCAATCTTCCTTCAAAGCACTGACTTATAACATAAAATGAGAATCTCATCCTCGAACAAGGCATATGACAGGCACTTGATGATCAGAATCTACGTTCACATGGTACATGGTCATTTCGACACTTCTCGCTAACATGGTACGAGGCTGGCAACTCTGGCTTTCACCACGCCCATTGCGGCGCACGGAAACCCCAGTTGAGGCGAGCATGCTTTCTCCTGATGATGCGGCACTCTTTGAATACATATACGAAGATGACGGCCGCCTTGTTGTGAAAGAAACACACTATGCAGACAACAAAGCTGTGCGTGAGGGGCGCTCTGGTCCACCACTGTAAGCCCACTTAGCTCGTTTCACCTCCATCGATGGCCCCTAGCTTATCGTCGAACAGACATATTCATATACGACAAACCGAGTACTTCAAGGTTATACAGGGCAGGCTAGCAGCTGTTAGGAATGGGAAAGAGGTTGTGCTCACCAAGGATGACGGCATTCTCGAGATCCCTGCCGGGACCCGGTAAGTTTCCATTATTCTCATCTCAGCCGCTGTAAACTTCTTGGATGGTATCTAAAAAACGGCTAGACATCGATTTTGGGCGCATTTACCAGTAGAGGAAGATCTTGTCTTCAAGGTTTGGCCTATGCCGCAAGACATAGACCCCAGCTTTGATGAGAACTTCCTACGCAACTACTTGGGGTATATTCGAGATTGCCAACAACAAAAAATCGCACTCTCCTTCTTTCAAATGGCATTGTTGGGCTCGAGTGGCGACACCCTCTTGATTTGTCCATCTTTCTGGGTGCCGCTGTGGATCCTGAAGCTGGCCCAGTACGTTGCGGGTGATATTATAGGAAGCCTATTGCTAGGGTAAGATGGCAACTATACATATTTGTGTTGTCCTTAAAGCTGACCCTTTCCATATGGTAGATACCAAGCAAACTATCCCGAATACAACACAAAGCGTCGAGGAAATTCTAACGGCACAAAGAAGGTTGTGTGAAGATGGTACTGATCAGCTTCTAGAAATGGCATTTTGGAACTTGAACTGCTTCAGGGCCGTTCAGCTTGCTTCAATTTAGCTTGTATTTGCCTACATAGCTTTTCGTGAGCCGGCCCAAAGTTGATCTCTTGGACAGGGAGAGGAGGTATTCGCATGCGCGATTCCCGATCTTATCGTTATTTATCTGACCATCTAATTGACGTATGGCGACTATGCACGAATCGGTCTTGTTTAAAGGATTGGTGGCGCAGGCGGAGTGTAAGGGTACCAGGTGCTAGTTTACCAAATGAAACACATGACATCAATATGAGCGCATAACGAACACATTTATAGCAAGGCATAGTTGTGTCTCTGACACACCGCAATTCACAGAATTTTTCAAGCATTTTCCATTACTAGATATGCAAGGTGGTACGGCCGCGAATGCGAGGCAGGTTTTTACGGACCCTGTACGCTACGCGAGATAGTCTGACAGCGACACGCTTTGAGCGTTATGTAGGCGACTGCACACGGGTCGGCGTTTCTAAAACTCCACTTGGGACGAAAGCAGCGTGGGTTCTAACCAACAACTAGGAAGTGGTAAGACCCCTGCTGTATCCGCGCTCGGCTGTTGTTTCTGCGTATGCATGTAAGAGTCAGCCGCTCCTTGTGGACAAGTATTCACGATGGACACCCGTGTTCGGCGACTATCAATCTGTTTTCGCACTAGTAATTTACTAGTCCTAGCCTACCATAGGTCGGTTGGAGATTAAAGTTCTCCACCGATAGAGGATGACGAGGCGCCACATAATCGGTCACCGTCAGATTCGCATCAGGGCTTTCTAAACGACGTGGCATTTGAATATGGTACGGCCCGAGCCTTTGTGGCGTTACAGCTGAAAGGCGTATGCGCTAATTCCAATATTTAATTAATTCGCAAAGCTGACTCAGCTATGCGGATCGCAGCGTTAGATGCACGGGCGGTCCCAAGAATATTAGTTTCAAAATCAAGTGTTTTACATTGTCCCTTTGTTGGATGATTTTGAAAAAATTGGATCAAAAATTTAACCTACAGGAGAATCTCTCATTCGAACAATTACGGCACAGAAAGACCTTAAGTAAGAACAAGGACATACTTCGAACTGGTGCACCGTTATTTGTTTTATTCATGGGCTAGAAAGCTCGTTCACAATGCCTTGGACGCCTGCAAACGAGAGTTCGCTCATAGTCTCCTCGTAAAGCCTCTTCGCGACATATGTACGTTGCAGGGTATAAGCAAGCGGCGCCATCCTAGACATAGATATGTTAGTAGACGTTGTTCTTAGATCAAGGATATAACTTACGGTTGGACTTTTGCATCTTCGATGTATTGACCGTGCGATTCTTGGCCAAGGGTGGTTACTGCATGGACAAACGTTCGAGCGCCAACACTACACTCCCGACCGATCAACCCATACGCCAGATCCAGGACACGACGAGCTATACCAGAGAACTGACGACCCAAACTCGAGCCCCGACAAAGCCCGCAGTTGGCAAATGATATAGTGACCTCAGAAGAGGGAACATGCTTCGCTAGCTCGCTCAAGAAGATTTGTCCGAGCAATTTTGATGTACCATAACGCTCCACATCATCCCACTTCGTCATCTTCTGTTTAAAGACCGGTAATAGCGGCTCAGACCCCTTCTCTTCGAATTTAGCCCAGGAAGCAACGTCGGAATTCACCACCACAATATGTCCGGCCTCATTTCCCACTTTCTTGACCCTGATTATGGGTAGCAAGAGCAGCGTGAGTAGTACGTTGGCTAGGTAGTTGACTTGAATAGATTCTTCATAGCCTGTTGTGCTGAATGCTTCGGTAACCTTCCAAAGTCCGGCATTGAGGATTGCTATATCCAGATGATCTAATCCTTTAGCTCGCTCGGCGAAGTCGGAGATAGAAGAGTATGACGAGAGATCCAATTGCCAGACTTCAATCATGCTAGCTGATACAAGCTTTTGACTGCGAGCAAGGTCCTCACGAGCCGTTTCACCCTTCTTCTCGTCACGGACAGCAAGAATCACTTTACATCCTAGCCCTAACAGTTGTCGCGCGGTCTCCAACCCTAGTCCACCATTGGCTCCTGTGATGATTGCAGTCCTTCCAGTGAGGTCCGCCTGAGTGGGAAGTACTGGTGGAGGAGTAATAAAAAGCTGACGGTAAAAGAAATGAAGCTTGCTTGCTCTTGTCTCAGGAGAGATATTGAATGCTGGGGTCATGACGGAGTCGGAATTAGGGCGTCCTCTGATAATTTTGCAGTAGTGGAGACATTTGGATTACCTTCATAATATACAGACTTGTTACAGACCAAGCTAAATGACACACGACAAGCTATACTAAATGATGACTAAAAGAACATGCAAAGACTGAGGTCACACACCGGTGATATTTCCGCGGGCTCGTTGAAATCTCATCGGCTAGGTCGGAGTTTCCAAGGTGGCTGTATCTCCGCTACTTCTTGCATCAGCTTGCAGATCTATGTAAGCTAATGCATGCGTACAGTTGCGGACTTCGGCGACCTTCCCTATTCGAAAAGCGGAAAGGCGTAAGCCATTCAACAATGTGGGGTCAGGGACTTACACTGAAAGCTAGCTTTAGCAAGACGTAACTGAAGCCACCCAAAAGGTGACCGTTATCGACCCCACTACCCGGCTCGGCTATATTTGACATGCGGTTTCAAGGTTTGAAATTTCTTGTGATTGGAGATGTTCCGTCCGTGCGCCAACACATACTATACGTTCCTAAGGTACTAATGTATCACTGTAAGCCCCACGGCCGCTCCGATCTCGCCACGATGGTTCTATCAACGCGATACCTCGGCTCTCACGTTATCGCACGAGTTTGTTCCTCTCTGTATTATATCGCCGGGGGGAGCCGGTTCATCGTCTTTAGGTGCATATACGAGTCAGCCATGCGGCGCCACAAAACCCCGCATACATGCTAAGATCTTTCACCAGAACGCACCTATAATAGAGACTAGTATAAGAACATACTTTTTGTATCTTACTTATTAAATCAACTAAAACTATACAATTGTTATCTATTACTACATTATTAGCAAATCAATTCTTTACAGGTTATATTTATTAGTATTAGTCGGCACTTTGTAAAAGGAATAATGATAGTATTAAAATTATATGCCGCAATTTGGCAGGGTTCTTTAGTATCTGGGTGTTAGCTCCAGTGTGATTAAGCATCCTGACTTAGCACTGGGTTGGGTTTGTCCTTTAGCTGCAGTTTACTGGCTTTTGAGATAGGCGGGTTCAATTGACTGCCCTCTAGCGGTTACGAGTGGATGAATTGTTGGCTTCCCCGGCATAGCGTAGCCGATCCTATGCGGTTCCACCCACGGGCCCCGGTGCTACTCAGCCGCACTCGCATAGATGCAATAATGACCCGTATACCGGGACTGGGCAACTTTACCCCAAATCAAGGATTAGGACAATGCACTTGACGCGTGGTAATCTCGTGGAAATTCCAACTGTGAGAAAGACTACGCTGAAAATAGAAATCAGGTCCCGTATAGCCATGGATATACAAAGCTTGAAATATGGGCCACCTGTTGAATTCTATGCCAGTACGCTACCTACTCTTAGCTCAGATCTACGTGTGTTCAATTACTACTTAGCGACTGACGATACCACTGACTGGAAGGGGCGCGGCTGAGCGTGGGGGATTCAGCCTCTGACACATCTTCTCAATGCCCAGTGGGAGGGTTATCAGAGCATTAAGCTTAGATACGTCATCTAAATTTATAAAATCGATTGCTCAGGTACAGCTGACTCCTTGGCTCGGTTTTTACTATAGTGTCCGGCGGCTTACAGGTAAACACGGCTACGCATCGATCAATCCTGTATAAAAAACTTCCCTGCCGCCACAAAAGCTTTGATCCGGCGCTACAAATACGGGCCAGGGAGGCGTTCCTTAGGCGGATTTGAATCCTATACGAGAAATGGCAAAATGTGGCCAGTGTTGTAAGTCTATAAAGAGCAGCCTTTCTTGCTATACGGAAAAGCTTGAGTGTAAGCCCATTGTTGGAAGTTCTTCTGCTCAATTGTATCAACACTCGAAGCAAGCATGATTGCGTCTTTTAGCCGCGTGCTCTGCGGGCTCACGCTTCTACAGACCTTTGTGGCAAGTTCTCCGTTGCCTACCAAAACTGTGCCCCGGTACTTCCAGAACGAACCCTTGACGCGCCGCGAACTCTCGCCTGTACAGTTCCAGCAAGAGCTTGGTGCGACCCTGTCTGCCAATGCAACAATATTTGGTCCTGAAAATCCCACCTTCTCGAATGTGACCCACAGATGGAACACGGTGGCTCCACCAGATATCGAGCTAGTGGTGCAGGCAGGTGTGGAGTCGGACGTCTCGAAAATTGTCGGTGATGATAAGCACTCCTGATTTGATTCCATAACTGACTAATAAATTAGGTCAAGTACTGTAATGATAACAGCATCAAATTCTTGGCAGTCAATCGCGGCCATGGCTTCAGCGGGGCCTTAGGTAGATTCAAGGGAGTTCAGATTGACTTGAAACAGTTGAGGGGAATCACTATTCATAAAGATGGAAAGTCTGCCACATTTCAAGGTGGAGTGTATGGCAATCAGATCATGAATACGCTTTGGGATGCCGGCTATGTTACGCGTAAGTCACATCTCCATTGAAATTTGAGACCGTGCTAGGATCTCTTTTCTAATAACCGTCATAGCCACTGGATCCAACGCATGCGTTGGCTACGTGGGGCCTGCTTTAGGTGGCGGCCATGGACGTCTCCAGGGCCTCCACGGCTTGGTTGCCGATAACATGCTTCACTTGAACGTTGTACTAGCTGATGGCTCGACAATCGCCGTGAATGAAACGAGCCACAAGGATCTGTTCTGGGCGATGAAGGGTGCCGGTCATAATTTTGGTATCGTTACTAGCGTTGACGTCAAGATTTACCCAAGTTTGAATCCTACCTGGCACTGGCACAACTACCTTTGGGCGGAAGACAAGCTCGAAAGTGTGTTTAAAGAGTTGAACAAACTCCAAGATAACGGTGATGGGCCAGTGTTGTTGGGTTCATCCTTCGGGTCAATTGCTCTCAACAAATCTATCAGCGAAACTGAGGTACATGAATTCCCCTTCTCTTTGGCTTCTTCTTGCTCAATCTCCAGTATCTAACATCAATAGCCCGTTCTATTTTGGCAATTTGCCTACTATGGTCCTGCTAGCGACGCGGAGGAAGTTCTGCAGCCATTCAACGAGATCGAGGCTATCTGGGATGGTCAGGGTGACGTTCCCTATCCTGAAATTGTCATTCCTCAGACTACCTCCCTTAACGATTGTGGTGCCGGCGCTTGGGCGTTTTCCGGACTTCTTACTCAGACCTGGAATATTACGACAGAGCGCCGAAACTACAACAATTTTGTCAAAAACGCAGCTCTATACCCTGAATTCGCAGAAACCGCTCGTCTTTACTACGAAGGCTATGCAACGGCTGGCATGAAGGCCGTTGATCCCGACTCGACCGCGTATGCCCATCGCGATGAATATCATTTACCGTACGTTTGCCTTCCACTATCCATGTGACATGATCCTGTAGAGAAGTGTAATATGTACTAACAGAAAGTTGTAGACTTTTCATGGGCATAGTCCCGGAGGGGCAAAGCATACCCCGAGCTCAAAAGTGGGCAAGAGAAGTTTTGGACGAGTGGACGGCTGGCCAGCCCACACGTAAGTTGGCAACGTACATCAACTACTCAGTTGGAGCTGAGTATGAGAGTGTTGAGTCAGTTTATGGCTACGAGGCATGGCGTTTGAAAAGACTACGTGGGCTGAAAGCGAAGTACGACCCACGTAACCGCTTCCGCTATTATGTCCCCATCCTCCCCAAGAATAATTAGGGTCTGGCACTTGGTCACGTTCTCCTTTTTTTCTGAATATCGCTTTCTGTTAGATGCAGGGTTTCCTCCCTTGAAGTTGAACACCATGTATATATTTGAACACTATGTAACGTAGGTTCGAGGACCGCCACCCTGAGTGAGCTATCATCGTAACCATATTTGTAACGCGTTACCACACATTTCCAACCTCATGAGAAATATTATCGCATTAATAATTTGCAGCATTGTCAAATGACCTTCTAAACCATCAACCTGTTAAGATCGAGGGTGCATGTAAATCATGGGTTGTTTTAGCATGTTGAAGAGTGAGCATAGTCTAACACTACAACGAAATCATACTGACTTATTAAAGACAGATTCGAAGGAAAGATTTATTGAACTAAAAAAAAGGAAGGTATTCACAGCTGACAGTATCAGAAGCTTTGTAAGTAACCGATTGATGAATTGAGGTGGCAGACGACCTAAATTTATAACTCTCTTACAGTAGCTAAGATTCTCATACAAAATGAGTAATATATGTGAATCGCATGACTCTCCGGACTGAGTCTCAACAGTCATATCATACGTCAAGGTTAAGAAAAATTTGCACATAGGCGTAAGGAGCTTGATGAGATATCAAATTGAAAAATATCACAGATGACGCTGATCTACAACTTAAAAAGAAATTTTAGGAATGAACGTGATATTGATAGAGTGAAAGAGACACCGTAGATGCAGAAGACTATCGACCTGAACTACAATGTGGAAGGTTTTTCCAACCAATCAAAGCCATATCTTATCTCCATTGTGAGAAATAAAGGTACCGCCATATCCCTCTTCAATGCTGGCCTTTTCCCAAATCTTCTGCATAGCTTGAACGGACTGCACTGGAGTTATTGGGCCAGAGAAATTAGGTGAATAGTCACCCAATTTTGCCAGAGTGTCGGAAAGCTCCTTAGCTTGCTCCTGTGTCGCTGTAGAAAAGAAGAAATGTTAGATAGGTGATCTAATGCTCTTAGAGGACAAGGGTGGGTCATACCGCCATCGTAGAGGCCCACTTCAACCATTCCCGGAGAAATACTCAGAAACAGAACACCTTCCTTCTTATACTGAGCGCTGTATTTGGAAGTTATCAAATTCATCGCCGCCTTGGATGCACCGTACAGAGAGCCAGGCGTCAAATCATACTTATTTGTCCATTCCATATCGGCCCAGGCACTGGCAATTACGATGATCTTCTTAGTCTGACCTTTGAGAATTAACGGCAGGAACAGGTTGAAGAGGTGGATATTGCCGATGACGTTGACGTTGAATAGCTCTCTCATGGTATCCTCGATCTCCTTGGGCCTATCGGCACTAATTGTTGGGCTACGTATTAGTGTTTATCGTCATTGAAAGAGTTGTAGAAACATACAAAGTTCCGATGGGATCGTAGGCATCGAAGAGTGAGATGAGACCTGCGTTAGCGATAAGATAGTCAATCTTCCCTCCAGTGATTTCAGCCGTGTCAGCGGCAGCTTTCTGTGAAACAATATCAGCGGTTTACCCTGACAGACGATAGTTGACTGCCCATGGTGTTGGATTCATACCTTTAAAGCATCGTAATCCGTAACGTCGGCTGATAGAATATGTATGTTGGACCGTCCCTTCAGCTCCGGATCTTCTGACACCTTCTTGTCGGTCACGGGTTTGTTCCGGACTATTCCTATAATAGTGTTTTTTGAATCTTCGGACAGATGAGTAAGGAACCCGTACTATTAGGCAACTGCTTATTAGATCCTGTTCATTCCTCATTGAGTGTTCACAATTGGACTTACACCAATTCCCCTCGAAACCCCAGTGATGACATAAGTGGCCATTTTGGAAGGATCAACAATGGACTGCGTGATAGGTTTGTGATTTGGTTCAAAAGGAATGATGGTCTGGCTGCTTGCGTAGAGTGTGAAGACACTAGTCGGAACCAAAACAATATAACATATAAATGACGACAGTGTTGAATTGCGACTGCTTTATATTCAATTTGTGGGAACGTTCATCTAGCATTGTTGCAATATGCTGGAGTTTCTTCGTGCTTAGTAATTACGTGTCTGTCTAATTGTCAAATTGTTGCCATAGATCGAATCCGGGGTTGCACATGCATGAACTAGCTCCCCCACCCTCGGCATGCACACAATAACGCCTTGCTGCATGCAACGTACATTTTTTTTCTTCGAAACTTACTTACGGAGTTGTACAAAGGAGGGCTCATGACGAAAGCGACACAAATCCATGAAAACGCACGGACATGGGTCAATCCCGACTGTACGGTAACCCTAGTACTTGCCATATTTCCTTTATCCTGCCGCACCTGCATATCGGCTGCGGTCTTACTTCTTTGCTTATAACATTTGTAAGCAGTTATGTCCTCCATGAAACATCTTAGCACGGCATTGACTTTTGATGCTGAGAAATCAAAGTTCTTTCGCAACACTCAAAGAAGTTGCGAATGATATTATCATTCCGCCGTAATGGCACTAGCGCGTTCAGCTGCCTATTCTATGAAACAAACATACTCCGTTGCTAGGTGCCAAGAGAACTGAGAGGACCAAGCTCGTTGGCTCATTCTCAATTTCGTAACAGCCAATCGATTACTGTGTAACTTGGTTGAAAGTAGTAGAAAATGGCTTGTGCATGACAAGGGGCTGTGCATCCCGTCCCGTGCGACACATCACTTCGGTTTGATACAGTAGTCATCAAAGTAAGCTACCAAGAGCTGACAATTACATGTCGAAAAGTTACGACCGATCCTAAGTACTATGTCCTAGCCTCCGCTGCCCCTACCTTCACACTTTAGGTTCTTGATCTTCCATTCTTCTTCATCCCCATTTTGCGACGCCCAATCTAGCCTGCTACAACATGGCGACGACTCCTGATGACCCGGCTATTCCTGACCTCGAAAAATCGGGGGGCGGTGGAGCGCAGCTCAACACCAGGCATGATGATGAGAATGGTGTTCCTGTTAAGGATGAATCCTCGCATGCTAGTGGGTCGAAACTTGCAGATAGTTCAGATCGAAGCCCAACCGCATCGGAAGATCTGGACACAGTGAGAACCCTTCGTGGCTTCAAGGTCCGTATTCTCCAAGAGATTCACCTCCTGAATAACGCGCAACTGACTGTTTACCATCGCAGTGGTTCTTAGCCTATGGCTCCCTCCTTTCTACTGTACTGTTTTATGCGCTCGATGGAACCGTGGTAAGTAACCCATTTCAAGACAAATATCTATGAACCGCTCTCATCACGCGCAGGTTGCAGATATTCAACCTTCTATCATCGAGACGTATGGTGAGACCGAGAAGCTGCCGTGGATTGGCGTAGGTATGTTTCTTGGGGCTTTAACGATTTTACCTATGTGAGTCAACTGTCCAAGTTACTTTGGCACTTTCCAGAGCGTCCTCGCTGACTGCTAACGGCCAATAGCGGCAAAGCATATGGTATCTTCAACGTGAAATGGTTATTCCTCTCAGTCGTCATCCTCTTCGAGATAGGCAGCGCGCTCTGCGGCGCTGCACCCAACATGAATGCCTTTATCATCGGACGAGTTATTCAAGGCATTGGTGCGTGCGGATGCTACTCGGGCGCCGTAACATATGTATCCATGACCACCGCTAAGCGCGAGCGACCTCTTTATCTCTCCGGGATTATTGCCACATGGTCACTTGGTTCTGTTCTTGGACCAGTAATCGGCGGCGCATTTGCACAAAGCAGTGCCACATGGCGATGGGCATTTTACATCAACCTGGTCGTTGCAGCTTTCACTGCACCGTGGTTGATTTTATATCTGCCTAATATCGACCCCAGCCCGCATTTGTCGTTCAAAGAGAAACTCCTCATACAAGATTGGCTTGGCATCATCATATTCTTGGGCGGCTCTACCTGCTTTTCTATGGCTCTTACCTTCGGAGGTATCGTTTACCCATTCAACAGCGCATCCGAAATCACTCTCTGGACTCTGACAGGCGTTCTACTTATCGTTTTCATCTTAGTCACTATCTATCATCCGATGGTAACGCTACAGCACAGACTGTATCCTATCCACTTGATGAAGCGTAAGGAAATCAACATTCTACAACTTGCGATCATTATCGCCGCCGGCTCCCTAGTGACGACTCTCTATTACACTCCTTTGCTATTTCAGTTCACCCGGGGAGACCGCGCCTTGATGGCCGGTGTAAGACTTCTGCCCTTTCTTGGTGGTATAATCTTCTTTTCGGTACTCAATGGCGCCTTGATGCCTAAGTTGGGTTATTACATGCCATGGTACGTTTTTGGTACTGCCCTGATACTAGCAGGCTCGTCAATTATGGGTACGTAGCTCTCTTGTTTTTTTCGTCCGTGAATGGTGGCTGATCATGAGAAGTCACAATTGATGCTTCCACCTCAGAAGGTCGTATCTACGGCGGCACCGCGCTTATTGGGAGTGGGTGCGGTTCGTTTTTCACTGCGGGCTTTTCTGTGGTTCAAAGCCTCGTCTCAGATTCCGAACTCAGCGATGCTATAAGTTTCATGGCTATTGGTATGTAACATTCTCTAATGTTTGTCGTCATTCAACTAACTGGTCTTAATAGCACAGCAAATGGGATTTATTCTGATACTTAGTCTGGCGGGGACTATATTTCAAAATATAGCTTCGGAACGGATCAGCCAAATTCTTCCTAACGCTCCGGCCGACGAGATCGTACAATTGACGGCAGGAACTCACAGTGCTATCTTCAAAAGTCTCAGCTCCGAAGTACAGTTTCAGGTGGTAGAGCAAGTGACACTCGCGATCCGCAACGTGTTCCTAGTCATGGTTGCTGGTTCCGCCCTTGCCTTCATTGGGTCCTTGTTTTTGAGTGTAGGTTTCCAGTTTTAACATCTCTATACATGCATTGACTAACCTTTTTGTCAGCGCCGCAAGGTTTGGGTCTGATGGTTTCAAGGTTCTGAACTGCTTTCATTTTTGGTCCAATTGATTCTCAATGCCAGTTCGAGACTTTTCTAAATTGCTATTTACCGCATCATTTGTGCATTAGCTGTATCATGTATTGTATATATGAGTTCTGTAGAGATAAAATTGTATAGGTTTGGGATGCAGGAACATTTTCTGAATAGAATGACAGAGTATAAAGCTGCGCAAGCAACAAGGTGTGAATATGCCAAATCACCGAACTAATTTTTTCTGCTAGCTTGTTAGCATGGGCTGTTCGTTGTTACTTCTAGCAACTAATGATGTGACGCTGTAACACAACTTCATCACTTCTCTCCACATATGAGCATGTGTACCGTAGTCAAATCTATTTCGACTTACGTGGGGGCCGGACGAGGTTTCCTGAATTGGCTGAGTTGTTCTTGACCTCGCGTAATGAGATTGGCGGGAAGGAGCAACACGAAGAGCCGGGAATCAATTCTCGTCCGTTTCGAAAATCTGTGGTTCGTACCAGGAACAAAGATAACACAGGTATGATGTCAGGGCGATGCAGAAACCCATTACTAACCCAGCGTCGGAGTAAGTTGCTTGATATGTGCCAAGAGATGAAAGTTGCATACGCGGTTAGGGCAGCGACAATCTAGTCACGAGGAATGCTATGTTGGTGGTGCAAGGTCCTCACTGACTAATCGATTTACATTATTAATGTCGTAGCAACGTGACTCGTGCATTGCGGGGTCCTTTGCTTTGAGCGGGGTCCTTTCCCTTGAATATCAAGGTGAGCAGGCACGACAGGGCAGTCTTTGTAAGCAGCTAGCTAGTATATATACAAGTTACCCAGAAGGTAACCAAATCAACCTTGCTCACCTACACACCATATTCTCAACACCTTCTTCACTACCTTACTTGCTAAGTCAATCACAATGGGCGAACAACTTCCCACCGATAACTTCGTATTCCCCTCCTTCACGAAGACCTGGCATACTAAGCCATACCCTTTCATCGACCCAACTCGACCGGAGCTTTCAGCCAAGGGCAAGAATGTCGTCATCACTGGTGGAGGCACTGGGATAGGAAACGCTATCGGCGTTGGCTTTGCCAAAGCTGGCGCAAAGTCTATCGTGATCTTAGGACGACGAGTGGAGAAGCTCGAAGCCGGCAAAGCGGCTATATCTGCAGCCGCCGGCAGCGATACATCTGTCTCCTACAAGTCAGTCGACCTCGTGAACAAGGAGCAAACTACGAAGGCATTCGATTCCATTGCTCAAGAGTTCGGAAAGATAGACATAATGGTAGTGAATGCGGGCGTGTATGGGAAGGCTGGAAAGATGGCCGACTTCAGTGGGGAAAACCTCTTGCAGACGTTGGAGCTCAATGTCATCAGTGTTCTCAATACGTTCCAGGCTTTCCTTCCCCACGCAGCCTCTGGCGCGGTGCTGCTCCACTCGAGCTCGTCGATGGCGCATATGGCTGCTGTGCCTGGATCAGGTGGCTACCCAATCGCCAAAGCTGCCGCTCTGAAATTGATGGACTACATTGCTGCTGAGAACCCCCAGCTGCGAATCATCAGCACTCAGCCTGCTTGGACTCCGACGGACCTGAACGGCAATGACAAGAATGCAACTGACTCACGTAAGACTTTCCCCTCTAATGCTGGGCTTCTCACTAATTTTCTAAATAGCTGAGCTTCCTGGATGCTTCTATGTTTGGCTTGCATCCCCCGAAGCAGAGTTCTTGAAGAACAAGTTCGTCTGGTCGAACTGGGACGCGCAGGAACTCATCGAGCGAAAAGAGGAGATCAAGTCTTCGAAATTCTTGTTGACCTGGGTGGTGGAAGGCGTTCCAATCTAGAGGGCAGATGTTGAAGCTGATGGATACATTCCTGTATGAATTTGCGGCATGCGCTTATTGATGGGTTCTGGTGGATGGCCTTAGGCGTTGTATGTCTTCTCACTTGAGGCATTTCTTAGACAAACCTAGATAAGCTGCTATTCTGCATTTCACATACACAGAGCACGCCAATTGTTAATTGAAGCCGTGAAATAATGTGCAGAGGGCTACAGACTTAATTTTGGTGTTGTACCTGCAGAAGTCCCGCGTGCATCCTCGGCTTGCCCTTCCAGGCGATAAGCTTGCCCAAACAGTCACTACGTGCGATGTGCATATAGCACTACAAAGATAACGGCGTCCACCCGCCACCTCGTCTGGAGAGAAGTTCTGTCGCTAGGTTTAATGATGACAGCAGATCTCAACACAGGTGCAGGTGGTGCGCAGGTGGTGCGCAGGCAACGCGTGGGGCGTTTCTTGGCGTGTAGATCGCCGACTGCAGATCGAGACCCGCCATCGCGGAAAGTTGCCGTTGATCCCGTGCACGGACTCTTATGCAGCCGTTTGGGCTGCCTTGTTTCGCCCTCAAAGACGGATACTCCGACACGCCCCCAAGCCGCCCGCCTTGGCAGGTAAACGCATGTGCTGTGCCTCTTAGTTCACCCTCCTTCACGAACCTGCGAGTCTTGAAATTCACTGTGAACTGGCAACTATTCGTAATCCAGCCCCTCATTTTATACCTTCCACCGCATCTCCTACTGGGATCATGGCCATTGCTGAGATTGCAAAGAAGAGTTGCGGCACATGCAAAGGTACCTATACGCCGACCCCATGTCTGAATGTCCTAAGAGAGCGCGACATGAGGACGTGCAACTAACCATTCAAATTCCCAGACCGCAGAGTACATTGCGACCGCCTCGTGCCAATCTGCTCGCAATGCTCTGTGTCAAAACTCAAATGCAAAGGCTATGCTTTGCGCTTGTCCTGGCCAACCGCGGGCGACCGTAGGCGGTCCATGGCCGTTAAAGGACCACTGCATTGTTCAAGTCGGGCGAGGCCTGTGTCCCAACATCTTGCCCATGTTTCCTTTTGGGATGTTCAAATGCATCGTCATTTAACGGCTTTGGGACATCCGCGGCCATCACTCCGGGTGCCCATGTCGTGGAACTCCTCCGAGCTAGAGCTTGGTAGTGATGACTTGATCCGATACTGTGTGTTTCATCAATTTCACAACCAGTGACGTTCAGCGACTAACCTCTAAAAGTTCACACCTCCGCGTCGCAGTCGCTGACTACTCTTGGCCATGATCCGAGAGCCTTGGGCCAGTCGCTCTTGCGCATTGCTCTTGCCAGCAGCACACCATCTGCAGCTGCAGTCTTCAATAGCCTGCTCGCCCTGTCATCCTTGCATCGCTATGGTGTTCAAACACAAGCTTTTCGTCTCAAAATTGCAACTATCAAGTCTCTAGCGGCGGCGGCTACTACGACCCAATTGACTGCTCGAGAAGTCATCCAGCATGCGGCAGCTGGCATGCTATTGTGTTCCTTCGAGGTATGCCTTCTTCTCTCAACGCAATGGCATCCCGAAAGACAGCATCTAATCCAGAGATAGGTCCACCAGGCGTCGTGTACGTCGAGCCAGTGGACCTGGTACATTTCCGGAGTCAAAGAAGTCCTTAACGCTCCCTGTCTGAAGCACCTCTCCCGGGATAGCGACTTGAACGCCCTAATGGACTGGGTGTACTATCACGATGTTATGTCGCGTTTCACGCTCCGGCACTGGCATGGCGACGTTCTCGAGATCCCGCCTAAGCCTTCCGATATGTGCAGCAAGGAAGTGTACACGCCCGTACGCACAGCCATCGGCTTCCATTCCAGGGACGCTGTGCAACCCGCAAATGCGTCAATGTTAGCTAATATGGAGCTCCTAGCAGAGCTTAGTGATGCCGTCATGACAAAACCTCATGAATCCATATCTGCCCACCAACTGGAGGAGTACAAGGGGTATATCCGGATTCTCGATTGGCGGATTCGAAACATCCCGACGCAGAGCAAATTTACTTTTGCAGGCGAACATTCCGTTATCACCGAACTCTTCAAGCTTGCTACTCAGGTTTACCTCAATCGCGTCACCGGCGATCTCCTCGATCAGGCTGAGAGCATTCAAACGTCTCTCAATCGGGCTTTCACCCTGTTTTCGCAAATGGATTGCTGCGAGCGCCAATACCCCTTATTTGTTATAGGTTGCGAAGCGCGAACCGACGAGCATAGGCTGACTGTGCTGGACTTAATCTCACGAACGGAGAAGAGAAGCTCGAGTCGGAGTTTGAACCACGTTAAGATCCTAGTCCAGGCGCTTTGGGCACAGGACGATTTGTCCGAGAAGGAGCTTGACTATTGGAATAAGATGAGTTCTATTATCAGCAGTTGCACAATTATTCCAAGTTTGGTTTAGAGATGTATGGCATGATCATAGACTGTTTCGGTTGGATGCGTTCTTCGCGCGTTTTTGCCTACTCTTTAGGCTTTTTCTTCCTCGTTTCCCTCTCAACTGGTCTTCTTATTGACGCTTGTGTTTATGATAGAAAGGAATGTATCACATTTGGATGATAAATTGATCTCAGTTCATAAACGTCCACTACATTTATGATGGGTACCAGTGGTGTTTTGCTAGAGAGCTGCTTGCATGTGCAATCCTCATGGGCTCCTACTGTTACCTTAGTTATGGTTCTCTTCAAAACTGCTGAAGGATGTATCGAGTCATTGCTGCTACTATGATATAGATCACACTTGATTTAAACGCATGTATGCTACTACAAGCGCTGGTGATCCTGCACGGTACATATGCTATGTAATCGCTGTTTGAGAGGTAGTTCTGGACACGGCTACAAAACACTACTCTCTCTCTCTCTCTCTCTCGCTGTGGAGACAGTCGACGCGGTGCGTATGCACATGTGTACTAGAGATTCGGAGCATTACGGCTAGAGGGTAAACTATCTATTAGTGAGAAATTGAGGGAGATATCTTGAGTTATATAAAGAAGCATATGGGTATTGTGCACAAGAAATAAATGCATATAAACTTCCACGATTATCAAGCCTCGGACAGTTTTCATTGAATTGCTCGAGCAAACTCTACTAAAGAACACGTGATTGAGTTTGACTCTGAAAGGACTGTTGCTCTTTGCAGGCTACCTCACGAAAACCTCCACACTATAAAGCCAACCCAGGAGAAGCCTAAGGCGCCTCAGACTTATAGTAGCCCTCGCCCTCGTTGTACTTTGCATACTCATCTGCAAGAGGACCCATATCGAAGTCTAAGGCCTTGCCATTGATAATGACAGGCTTGACATCCAACATAAAGTACAGCATGCGAGCCGGCTTGTCCTTAGAGACATTGCGCCACTTGTGCATGGCAGCGCGGTTGACAGAAACGTCTCCAGGGCGCATGATGCGCTTCTCGCCACTGCTCAGCCCAAACTCCATCTCACCCTCGCAGCAGGTGCCAACAACGAGGCACAACGAGCGATGCAATTCAGATCCCGCTCCGGGGGCAAAGTCGATCATCCTCACGATACATCCGTTCTCGTAGTGAAGAGGAGGCTATAAAAAACAAAGTTAGCGAATCTGGCTTATGAGCTGTGGCATTGGGCACGCCTCACCCGGGTCTTGATAAATTCGAGATCAGCGTTATCAGTGAGCTCAACTGGGTTGCTTGCGCAGCTGTACATGATGTTTTGGGCTGCGATGCCGTCGAGCATGGGAGCGCGGTGGTCGCCATGGTCAGTCTGAGTACAAGTTAGTTCAGCATACTCTTTACTGGATATTCGAGGATACAGTTACTGACCTGCAAAAAGATGGCTTCACCCTCGCTGTTGTGTCCGGAAATGTACCGGTTTGGCATTCTCAGCCCAGGGGCTGGGAACGTAGTGCATGGGCCAGTGGTCGTCATGTTGTTGGGAGTCCAAAGAGAGGATTGAAAGGGTTTTGGTGATGGAGTGAACTGTGGTACTATCAACATATCTTGAAATGAGCCCTTCTTTATAATACTGTAGCGTTGGCGACGACGTCGTTCCCCACCGATATCATTAGGATTTGTGAGGAGGTGAATGATGCACTAGACCCCATGGTTGATAGTTCGCGCACATGCAACGTGAACCTACATTCGGACTTACACAGTGTCCGTTGGGAAGTATACTGGCGCAAAGTCGCGTCGTGTATACCGCAGTATGTGTTAGAAAAACTCCGTTGAATATGTCGATCTTCGGCCAGGCATTAGTAATGTTCACTGCTTCAGGTCCGTGGGATGAACGCGGGGTATCTCGCTAAGTACTCCCGCATGTAGACAACACGTATCTTTGAGAATAATCCTAATCCGGACATACAATGTGTATGCATGTCATACGGCCCACAGTCCCCGGGCGAACATTTTCCCCATCCCTTGCGTCACTAATATTACTATCCGGCAATAAGGCAGGCAGCGGTTCTACCCTTTCAGCCGCCACCGCCAAGTCCGCGCCCTCGGTCGGCTTAGGCAACTTCCCTGTTTTCGACACTCAAACCAGGGTTACAGCTGTGCCCACTGACCGGCTGTGTTTATTGTCCTGCGCCTGCTTCTACACATGGCAAGTCAGTTAGGGTCACAATGTAGCACAATGGAATAACTGTAAATTGTTCGCATGAGCTGGTATACGTAGCTCGTGAAACTCCGCGAATCAATAACGCTGGCTACTATCTAGCTTGGACTTGGTATTCAGACCTACCACACTGCACAGCAAGGCCACATTTTATTTGATTCGCATTGCCATAGGCAAGGCCACCTTAATACGACGTTCTCCTGTTCCGTCACACGCGGTTGAATTCGGTCAAGCCACAATACTCAGCCCAAGATGGCTCATCCTCATCCCAAAATCATCTTTGGCGCCGCTGTCACTTTTTGGGGCATCGATGCCGAAGAAACGGAGACCCATCTCAAGCTACTCGAAGAGCTAGGTGTCAAAGATATCGACTGCGCAGAAGGCTACGGCAAAGCCGAGGAAAACCTGGGCAAAACGAACGCGGCGTCGCGATTTAATGTAGATACCAAGTGTTCTGTGGCCATGGGTCCTGATTTCATGACCAGAGATGTCGTCTTGGATCACGCAAAGGAAAGTCTGCGGAAACTCGGGACTAAGAGCGTGAGTTCTTCTTACAACGCCCTAAGCATGGGTAACGCTAACGGGACATGTATAGGTCGATGTCTACTATCTGCACGCTCCAGATCGCAGAGTTCCATTCGATGGCAGTCTGGAAGCCATAGACATTCTCTACCGAGCAGGCTGCTTTAAACGGTTTGGCTTGTCGAATTATCTGCCTCACGAGGTGGAAGAAGTTGTGCGCATCTGCAAGGAACGGGGGTTCGTTACCCCTGCCGTATATCAGGGAAACTATTCGCCAGTCGCTCGCCGCCCGGATGATGAGCTCTTTCCAGTCCTAAGAAAACACAATATGGCCTTCTACGCATACAGCCCACTTGCCGGCGGCTTCCTCGCCAAGACCAGGGAAATGCTAGTGAATGGGCTTGCAGAAGGGCGCTGGGACCCAAGCACCGAACTTGGGAAGCTCTATGGCTGGCTATACAACAAGCCAAATTATCTAGATGCACTGGAAAGATGGGGTCGCATTGCTGAACAGGAAGGCATCTCTAAGCCCGAACTGGCGTATCGCTGGGTTGCATTCAATTCTCACGTACAGGCCAATTTGGGAGATGCCGTTATTTTTGGAGCTACCAAAGAATCACACTATCGTGAGACGGTGAGTTGGCTCCGAAAAGGACCGGTGAGCACAAGTGCTGCCGAGAATATTGACAGGGTGTGGGAATTAGTCAAAAAGGATGCTATTTGGGACAACTTCAACAACTACGTGGAGAATAACCGTTTCAAGAAGATAGACGAAGAAGACTAGTCCCTGTACATTCTAAGTGTTTGGTCATCCTTTATGACGTATTTATCTATTCTTCAGAGCTCGATCCTCAACAGATTCTGATACCTTATTTGCCTGCCGTAAAGCTTAATTCCATCGTGGGGTTCTCCCGCCCCCCACAATCTGCACGCTAATCTGCCTATCGCGGCGAAGATTGAGAAGATTGGAACGAAGTTCGCGGGTTGAGAACTCATCATTAGCGATAGTAAAGTTGATTATCGTCTCGTCCGCTTCACGGTCTCCCTAACACAACCCGATTGGCCATTCCTGGGTTGAGTCCTTGCCATGTACGTTGATGTCCCGCACGTGCACAAAATCCTTATTGATAACGATAGGCGGGCGTTACATTCCCGCTCCAGAGTTTGGGACATTCATTCCCAGCGTCCGCAAGCTATTCTGCGCGAGGCTGCTCACAATTGAAAGGCCCTCTAAAGCTCTGGCGATGCTGATTACGACGTTGCTATATGCGTCGTTCGATCCAATATGGGCCAAGCAGTACCGCGCGCTCAAAAGTAGTGGAATAGGGGTGAATGGATGCATCTAACAACGCGTTAGTATTGAAGTATCGAAGACGGATAGTTAGACAACTAACCTGGAAATGGTTCACTTGAGTCAGCATAGATATTAGCACATCTAGCTCATGAGCAGCATCCAGTGACCGTTGTTCGTGTCCATGGAGAATTGTATGCGCTTCATCTGTTCCCAAAGGAATCGTCTCGATCGTCTCATAGAGCATGAAAAGGATCATATAAGCAGCTAGGGTGGAGAAGAGTAGTAACGCATCAGGGTGTTCCGAAGTCGATGTGATTTGCATTGATAGAATCTTGATCCGTCCTGTAAGGAAGTTGCTTAGAGTTCGGTGTCGAAGATAAAACTCGGTGATAACATCTTGATAAGCTTGCTGCGAGACGAGCCGTTGCTTTAAAGCCAGGGTGCGCCCACATATCGTTGCAACAACGATAGATTGTGTGAATGGGCACATGGCGAAGTCTGTTGCACTGTTGCTGGGCTGTTCGCTATCAATGCCGGCGATAACCTCACTCAAGAAACACATGGTAGCAGGACGTCCACTCATGAAATGAGATTGGGGCGCCGGTAACCGAGTTCTAATCTAGAAGAGTAATAATATTAGTCACAGAAATTCTCAAAGATAATTCGGACTTTGGACGCAGAACTTACTTGCTTTTCGCTAATGGCCAGCGAAAGATTATCTTGTGCACTTGTAAAGCGATCAATTGTGTATGCTAGCCAGAAGGTTCGTCGGGTGGATTCAATATCAATCAAATCACCCTGACCACCGGTTATAGGCAGCTTGTCGATTTCGTGGAGTCGCATCAGCTGAACCAGTCGAAACGCCCTCCCGACGGATAGGAGACCACGCTGATATAAATCGCTCATGAACTCGTACAAG
This sequence comes from Herpotrichia juniperi, assembly GCA_014905255.1. Classification (NCBI taxonomy): domain Eukaryota; kingdom Fungi; phylum Ascomycota; class Dothideomycetes; order Pleosporales; family Melanommataceae; genus Herpotrichia; species Herpotrichia juniperi. Next base: position 277,082 of record BLYF01000048.1, on the reverse strand, counting down.
GATAGCAAAAGCCAAGCTTGTACTCGTTCAATACACATGTCTTGGTTTTCCATTTCCAGAGCGTCTAAAGACTGCCGCGCTTCCGTGTAAAGCTCCCCTCTAAGAAACTGGAACTGTGATGAGAGCGCTGCAGCCAGAGTCCACATGGCGTACTGTAGACATATCTTTCCTCGTGTCTTGTTTGGCTGTTTGGACCATGAAAGATAGCGAAATCTCTGTAGCATAGGTGCAAAGTTGTGCACTCGATCGAAGTAAAGCTGATCGCTAGAATGTCTTCATTAGCCCAATACACAAAAGAGTTGATGTTACTTACAGGTCACTACACGTTATCGCTGTTAGGTGCAGGGCAACAGGGACTCTTTCAAGTCCAGCGGGTATCAATGCTTGCGAAACATCCTCACCAACAGGTTCCATAGTCACAGTTGGTGCGAGGAAGTTGGACATTGGAGCTGACCAAGGTGGGAGCTCGATCGATACTGGTGTGAGTGCAGCCACCGGTAAGGGTGACGCCTGCGTCACTTGCATCGCCTGAGTTCTTTCATTGTTTCCGTCCTCTTCGCTACTAGAGTTTGCTCGTCTCCGCGACTTTGGCCGTTGGTCCGAAGATCCTATCTCCTGCTCATTCAGACGGGTTTCTAAAGCTACTATAAGACACGAAGCCATCATCGGTCAGCCTAAGTACAATATACAATGCTATTACTCAGTACATGGAATCATGCGACACTTACATAGTTGATTTCTAAGTTCTTTGAGATGTCCTTTCTTTGGTCCTCTGGGCGGACAACTGCTCCTCATTACACATGGTACACCTGCAGCGACACAAGCCATACAGCTGGGCTGCCCTCGATCGCATCGTAGTTTCTTGCGTCGACAAGCCTCACACTGTGCCGTAATTTTTAGCAATATTCAAAGCAAGCTTAGAGATGTGGACGGTCTTACTGCAGATCCTAGCTGCTGTCTAGGTCGTGGTTGTTCCGGCGGGGCGTTATCCGCAGTAGTTTGATAATCAAAAGCAAAAGACATGACTCAAGAACTGGAAGTTCAATTCTTCTAGATAGAGCAGCTGGTACTCAAAGAATTATGTCCTTTGAGTCTAGAAATCGCCAAGATTTTTAAGCAGGCTTCTGCGGACACCATTCCGCCACCCGTGCTGATGTGCATAAACGGGGGAGTTGCCTCCAACCTTTTATCTGGGCTGATTCGCATAAGCGAGGAATGCGACGATAGATGACATAGCGAAGCCGTTTACTTTACGTGGACAGTCAACACCATGGTGGTACCATGCATACGTATAAACGGTGGCCACTAGCAGGGTATACAAAATCTGCAAGAGATATATGCATAGAAGAAATACTACATAGAGTTCACAAGTGTCCACCGCATAACACATGTATTATCTTATTTATATTTAAAATAAGCTTAATAAGCTCAATAACTGTTGTTAAAAAAAATAAAAACTAAAAAAAAAAATTATTCTAAGTTTAAAAGTAACTACTTATTTTACATAATATTGTAGTGGACTATTTTAGTTAAATACAAGTATGTATTAAATAAAATAATATAGTAAAAATTAATAAGTTATGTAATGGTTTTACAATAATACCATTATCCACTTTTGTTCTATTGTCTGCTCTAAATAGTCTATCACTTTAGGTTTCCGTAAGACCGGGAATAAACGGTTGCCTGAATTGCGCTTAGCGAGAGAGGCAGGAGGACCGTGATTGCCGTATGAAGCTGCATTAGTTCATGTACGCTCGTCTACGATCGGTTATGTTGTACCAAATCTAGTAATGATGATGCGACATCTGCACGGCTCCTCTGTTATGGCCCGAGCCGTTCCATGTGCGTCTCCACAGGGGGGCTGGATGTGCTCAGCCAATCCTAGACAATATGAAACCTAACCTTACATCAGACATCAGCCACATCACTTAAGTCGATAACGGCACCGCGATTTCGTCCACGTGGGGGATAATCTTTACAAGTTATGAAGTATATTTCTCTGCAACGTTGTTCAAGTAGTCAAACGGTTCAGAGCCTGGTTGTTTCAGCTGCCAAGGGTGCTCGTACGCGGTGCAGCGGTCAGGTCAGCTCTGTACTATCGCACGAAATCTTCGGCGTCCAACGTCGTATGGACCCACCAGACTAAGGTCCCACCAAGCGATGAGTTTCGCACGTACTGTATTCCTGGCGTATAGAGCGTAATTGCGCCGAGATCGCAATAACGTGTACTGTTCATTTGGCCACGGAGCATCGGTGACCGAGTCAACCACTTCTGCAGCGAGCTAGAGTATAGAGTTATACCTTTCTCAATGTTGAAGCTTGATTGCTTTTAGCAATTCATGCGATTTAGGTATTATTAAGCTGTGGACTAGATTTCAATAATAGTTCTTTAGTGCCTTTAAACGTATGCCTCAATCACATTGTGGTTTTGAAGCTCGTTGCGAGCTGTCATTGGAACTGTGGTTTGCGTAAGCTCTCAACCATACTTGAGATGAAAATTCTGCGTATAATGCCTCAGTCACATGAATTATGTACATGTGTATTCTATGACAAAACGAAAAGTTTAGGCGTACCATCGGCACACAGATTGCGTGGTTAGATTGCGCGGTTACTTCCAGGCGTACAGTTCGCTTATGCTTGTGAACTGTCAGCCTTAATCCCTAATAGACGTCCAACCCCGCGGAGTCTGATCAGCTACGCTCAATTAAACTAATAACATGCACCATGTGGTATATTGGTTAACCTGTTCAAGGTGTTCTAATTTTACAAAGCTATTGATTTCCAAATGATTTTTATGCGGCGAATCTTAAAAATAGAAAATATAAAATTGGAATCGTTCATCTTCTGAAACGCTGGTCATATTTCTTCAGTATTTAGCTAAAGCTTCCTCGTCCTACTCATGTTCCGTAATATCGCAATGTCACATAGACTAAATATAAAAAACGCAACCAACTAGGCACAGTCCTAAACATCAATAAGAATACACTATGTGTTTCATACACCTCTAAAAGCATACTCTAAACAGACGTCATGGAATTATTAGTATGTCACAATAATTTGTCTGCCCTAATCGTTACACTCGCCAGACTACACAGATGACTCACCCTTAGTGCTGTCCCGATTCACCGCCTACCACATATATGTTCCTTAGAGGTTGCACAATTCGCCGCGTGATGCACTTTTTATGTTATGGCACAGCAGAAAATGGCTGCAATTGTTTGCGTAGGTCATGCGTTATCCAATCAGGTGGCGCTATGAAGTATTTCGTTTTGACGCTAATCATATATCCAACCCAGAGTGGCTATTTTGATCAATATAGACAACTATAGTATGTAACAGCGGCGATGTCATCGATGCTAACGGTAATACGGTAGACTCCGTGTTTAGCTCTGCACATATATAGGTGCCTAACGCCTCTTCTTAGAGAAGGTAACATGGATAAGAATTTGGTAAGGAACATATTTCCGAATCTAAAACATCTAAGCCAAGTCTTTCTGTGGGTCACTAACATATTCATTAAATTCACCCCGCCTATAAGCTACGCAAAAGGTGTCGCGAGTAGAATGAGGAGTCAACCATGTAAAGTAGTGAGTTGATTTTAAGAGAGAAGAAGCCGTACGGAGCTCAGGACTCCATAGGTGAACATCCGTGATGCCGGGATCGGATAAGGTCTGCTATTGGGTAAATAGCTACTCTCTTCTAGAACGAGAACATATATACCATATGCGGCGACAATGAAAATTCTGCAAAACGACGAACAAGGCCCACTACAGGAAGTTGAGAAGAAACCAAGAGGGGCTCTCGACTGAATCATACAAGAACGGAGAGCTGGATAGAGTAGAGTTAGATCCTTTCATCTATTATCTAAATCGAATTGACTTTTACTCTTATGTGTCATGAGAACAACTGCCCTGGCTTTAGGATGTGGATAAGATGGCAGGTGGGCGCTGCACATGTTGTACTGCGCATTTCTAAGTCTGAACAGATGATGCATCCGAAAGCGAGGAGGAATTTTTCAGAGGATGTGAAGAGAAGAGTGGAAAAAAACCCGAAGAATGTGGAAGAAGCCGGGTCATGGGGTCATACCGTTGGACACGAAGGTGAGGATTGTGGACGGCTTACCGATCCCTGCTGTCGATTGAGAAGATAGACTTCAACAGGAACAAGACATGAATAGAGGTCATTTCTTCAATTTAGTCTGATGCATTGATGCGCATTCTTGATGAGAAATTTGTTGAAAAGTAAACCCATTTCTGCTGCGATTCCAAGAGTGAAGTCGCGAATCATACATTGATACTACCACTTTGTGATTACCCGGGTCCAGGGGCTGCTCTAACAATACGAACAAAAAAACAGTGAGCGAGGTAGCCGTATCACAGTTGCTAGATTTATTTACGAGAAGAAAGATTCTTCATCTCAATCTAGATAGGGTTTTTCTTTTTTCGAAATTTTCGCTTCTAATAGCAAGAAGATGCCGATTCGGAGCGAGCTTAGAAAGATCCGTTGGATCTATTGGCGCCAACGCTACCGCGAGGATAATACCGTCCTATCTGTGGCTAAAAAATTGTTGCTCTCGTGGTCGATAGTTACGAGAAAGAACAAAAAGTTTACCATTCTATGGAGCTATACGATAGACAGCTAGCCCTCAGCCTTACAGGTATAGACGTCGTTCCGAAACCATTCACTCCTTTCCTAGTATTGAACCCTTCTTCTACAAAACATGTCCAAGCCGAGCTAATTTAGGCATAGAGCCTCCTCCAAGCTGTCAAAGGAGCTGTCTTCACCGAGTCTTCGAGCAGCGCTGATCCTATCTATAAATCACTAGACCAGAGAAGCTAACAGGGTTAGGAATCTATTGGGCTCGGACTCAATCGGATCTTCTTAGAAGCAACAATGCACACACCTACCGCATTCAACGAAAACGTCCTTGCAGTAGCGCAAAGTTTAAAAGCTGACAACATCGCACCTATTGAAGGCGGCAGCACAACAAGGCTGGGCAACGCCACTAGCATCCGTGGTTTTGAAGCTCGTTGGGAGCTATCGTTGGAGCTGTGGTTTGGGTAAGCCACCAGCCATACTCGAGCAACTATATACGCGGCTGCATAGGATGTTCATCTCCAGAAATCCATCTGTTTAATGTATGATCTTCTATCACCTCTCATCCCACATCGCTATGGCCATCAGCTCCATCCGTGTAAGCCTTACGGGCTCCGAACCGAGCAGCACCACGTGTAGGAGATCTGCACGCCCTTATAAAGCACTGCTAACTCACGGCATGGCTCCCATATCTCACCAACATGAAACACGATCCTTTTCACCCTCGCCTTCTGGGCCTCGACACTACTTTGGCCGCTCTCAACCTCGACAAGGAAACCTTACCAAGCGAATGTTGTTGCGCAGAACAATCCAAGTTTGAAAAGCACCCAAGTATCCGCAATTTTTTTAACGTCTACAGTTTGTTTTCTCTTAATTACGTGGTGCGATTTCTTAAAAGGTTATTAACACATCATTGCTGCAGTTATTAAAATTGATTGCCTCTTCTACATGACAGTTGTCACGTGCACCACTTGGTTTCACTCTGCGCTTTTGTAGTGAGCCTCAACAACAGTGTATATATAGTGACCTATGGAGCTGGGAGCTTCATTAATATTTTTTACTCCTTCAATAAGTCCAGTCTGGTAGTATGATCGACCTACTCTCACTCTACGTGACAAGAGGCACTATTAATTTCTTTTCCTGCGCAAAATTAGCCATTCGAATTTGAAATCCGAAAGAACGGTAACTGCCGCTTAACTTAAGCAAGCTTGACGACAGAAAAAACCAGTTTACCACCAAGAACGATCTTGTTTATAATAGAGAAGTGATCCTCTGGCTTGTCTGTACCAACATGGTGTATTGAAAAAATAATCTTGTCCTCATCGCTAGCACGTAGTGCAGTTACGAGCCTGTGTTCTGGTTCGATAATGATAGATGTGGGCGGAATCGAGGTTTTGACATAATAGTATTTATACTTAACAACTGGAGTTGGCTCTGTCTGGCTCTGACTGGTCTAATATGGGCCTATCAGGAGTCGACTTGTCAGATACCGTGCAGCGAGACAAGTGGAGCTAGCTTCTGACAAAGGACACAGTGCATTCGTCTTGAATGCCGCGGAAAACAAGTTTTTTACCTTCCGGATTAATCACATAGAAATAACTGAATTTATCCATATCATTTGTGCCGGCGGCGCGGGGTAGGCGTAGCCCAGGATCTCGAAGCTTTCCTTCATAGGTGCAGTTTCCAAAAAAATCCTGCCCCCTAGTCCAGCTTAAGAAATGGAGTCGTCGTTTAAATAGGCTTTGTACCACTTTAAAGAGAGTGCCTCATTAGGAGTTTATAGAGAATTTTGTAGGTGGCATCATTTAGAGGTGAAGAGTTCTTTCTACGGTAAAACTGATGGGTGTCTCGGCAGATGAGCAAGTGGATTCGATGGGGCTCTTCAATCCATTGTCGGTCTTGCCTTCGAGGTAAAAATACAAAAACTGGAGTTGTCTCCGAATTTGCTTACGGTCATAGTACGCGGCAAGGTGGTTGCCGGTATGCCTCTTGAGAACTTCTATTCCGAGGAGGCCCTCTTGAACGAGACTAGGTTCCTAGGAGGTACACTTCAGAGCCTATCTAGTCAGCCTCGGTAAGGATTGGGACCTTGGTCTTAGACAAATCCGGTTTACGGTCAAGCACAGGTGAAGGACCCTCGCTACGCCAGATTCTGTGGCAGGGGAGGGCCTCATAGTCGGAACGTTGCTTTTTGAGGTGTTCATTGCTGAGATGGTTGTCTTTCCAGTATTGTTGAGGAACGATAATATTGTTGAGCCAGTGCTTCTGGAATCCGGAATGACACAGACTATCTTGTCGAAACACATCTCCGTAAATTTCCATCAGATCCTCGTATGGAACGATAGCTGCGAGATAAGGTGGCTGGTGCATGGCTTTTCAGTAGCAAGTCATATTATATTAGCTAACATTGCACATGACGACCATGCTAGTTGACTAATCCTGTGTGCCTGCTAATGATACAAATCGTAGATATATGGATCACTTTGAGCCAGTAGCTTGTGCATTTGATCAAAGGATGTGGATGCACCATTGCCTTCAAAATTGCCACCAATGAGCTCTGTCCGACCGGTACCAAAGGGATCAAAGACACAAGGATTGCCACCGAATCCTCGAACGTCACATCTTACTAGAGCGTAGCGATACCACTTACACTAAAAAGGCAGCATATGATGTCAAACTATTGAACCAAGACATTTTGTGCACCGTATAGTTCCTCAACCAGATGACTGAGTCCGGAGTCTCAAAGTATGGGTCTTGTCGAAGTGGATCAAATGTTCTTGCCCGTATATGCATACATTTCGGGGTAAGACGGACCGAACTCGGAGAAGTGAATGTCCTTGCCATAAGGGCCCAGTGTGGGCAGAATAGGGAACTTCTCGGGCTTGTCGCGCAGAGGCAGATAAACGTTGCAGCAGATCAAAGAATCATCTCTGGTGGGAACTTAAACATTATTGGCGCGCTTGTAGCTATCACGGACAGTCTACTTTGTCTTGCGCCGAGAGTCGGTTTTAGAAATCTTTTGGATGCGGGAAAGACATAAGATGGAAAGGGGGAGATTTGGTTTGTTAGGTGAAGGGTGGAAGCCAGCGAGCTGGAAAATAGCCAAGTCTGTCAACTGGTGAGTATAACTACGACATCATCTGCAGCTAATTATGGGGCGCGGTCATTGGCTTTCTCCCGCAACGGGGCTCCCAGTAACAATGAGAGCCAGTTTTCTGGGAGCGGGACTCGACCCATAATCTGGGACGATACTCCCATGGGTGGGGTTGTAGTGTGAGCCAGTGCACAGACAGAATTTGCATAGAAAAGCGTCGAACTTTAAGGAAACGCACAGACTCGCGCTACAAACTTACTCATTGGAGGGGGGTATACATGAGTGGAGCACCTGCGGGGCCCCCTCTGACCCCTTGGACCCCCCGGAACACCTGTGTTGTCCCACAAGCACACGGTTATCAAAGTCTCGGCGTGGAATGGAGAAATTTTTACTTCCGAGTACATAACAGCCAAGATCAAGTTGCTTGAGGTTACCTTCCCTTGATTACGAAATCACACAATTCTGCTACGACGTCGTCCCAGCGGCCTGCTTTCCTCAAGCAAATCGCTTGTCTACGTCGAAAGCTGAACCTGACACGTAAGAAGTTTTTCGACTGTCACTTTCGATAGCCTATCTCTGAGAGGCCTCAAAATCCTGATAATAAAAACCCAGTAAGCCTTCCCATGCTTCGTAGTGGGTCGTTTTCGTTCGCCATGGCTGACCTATCTGTTCACATGCTCTAGCAAATACATAGAGACGCACTTCATCGACGCGGCCTTTAGCGAGCAGCCGCATAGTGTGGCAGGCACTGGAAGTCATCCGTGGATCGGCCGTGATGATATGACGGAGCTCTACTTCAATGACCACGACCACATCAAGGTCTGTTCTGGGTCTGAACACGTGTGAATCGCTGTCGGACCGGACTCATCAAATTTTAATAACCTAGAAACGGCCATCCCTCTGATGGTAGTGGAAAAGCTGTTAAGCTTCAACTCTAAGCTCTTGACTCCCTATAGATCAGAAGAAGGTAGCAGTGCTGTTAACATCAGTCAATATCGGAAGAGCAGCTTGAGCAGGTTTTCTCGCCAGCACCGAATCAAAGTGCCCGAAGAGCACGCCTCATGCGAAGTCTGGGGCTCGCAAATTTTAGCGTGCGTTAGCCTAATTTCACATTCGAGTCTACTTCGGTGGTAAAGCATACCTAAATACCCGGTTCGTATACAGGATCTATATCAAAGATAACAAATCTGCGTAACTGCGGTACAAAAGGCCCAAAGGGCTTTCATGACCCATAAAGGCTCGCATTAGTTACAATAACACCTTCATTACTTTTGGCAAAGAGGATCCAGTTATGGGTACTGGAAATAGCATCAGGTTACGCAGAGTAGGGACCGTCTAGGATTAGTTATGTGCTAATTTGTGCTAGCTTGATGAGAATCGACAACCTCAGCTTCCGGTAATGACCGCCCTAAGCCACCTGGAGGTTTGAACATGCCAATGATCACATGACTGGTCTCTAGTCGCTGTACAAGTAAATGCAAAATGTAGCGCTAAGCTATGAATCACCGCATAGAAGCGTTGAAAGCTCTCATTAGCCCGTGTAGATGTTAAACTAGCTACTGCAACTCAAAAAATGACAGTAGCATGTTATAGTGCTAAGGAATTTGCATGTCTGCAACCCAGTGGGTGCGCAGCTCAACTATGAAACACGTTGTTAGGTACTATCTAAAGCTTAACGTGCATTAGCTAGTCCATGTGGTTTTAGCTGCTAGCAATCGTTTCGCTAAGCCGTTAGGCTAAGGTTTAAAATTCTAGTGACGCTGCTTTAAAAAATAGAGTTAAGTTAAGGTACATTATATTAATGCACAAGTGCGGATTGGGTTTGAAAGCACTTGAGACTATTGATAGGATACTCTAGGTGTAAGTAATGCATCTAGGCAAAAGTAAGTATGGCAACCCTATGCAGGGAACTGTTAAGCTTCTTACTCTGCGCAACGAGGCTGACCTATCCGATTCTAGGTGTAGTGATATTGCGGTTGACGTCGAAATGCTAGAATTTGAAGGTGGTGTTAAGAGTTAGTTTTATTATAGCTACCATAGCCGCCGCGAGAATCGAGTTCAGAGACCGAAGTGTGAACTCGAATGTTGTGTATAGTTAAGGAAAGAAATCAGTAAGGAGGCTTTCCATGATGGAAACTGCGAAGGCCATGTTGTCGCATGTAAGTACTAGCAGATACAATCACCTTCGGTGCAGCTCCTATCCTCCGGTGCTGCCTGTTCTCGGCGGCGAGGGAACAATTTGACGAAACGGTATCTCAATATTAGCCACCGGGTAACAGGATTGAGCCAGCTTTGTGAAGCCCTGCTAGACCCAGCAAAAACTGTACACTTTGACGCCTAAATTCTCCCTCGGAGCTGGTAAGAAAGAGTATGTTCCAAAGGTGAAGGCAATGGAATGTTACTGGGTTGCAAAGCGATGTTCACCAGTCACATATGATAACACATGTGGTTTTATAAAAGACGTCTTTAAAGCCCCGCAGAGGATAAAAAATGGCCAGGACTCTTTCGGTGATCAAAGCACGAATTCATCTTCAATCGTCGCATATTCGGGTGAATTGCTCGTTCCGTCATAATCCAAGATTTTAAGTGGTCATATGTTGTCTGCTTATTGTACCTCAAGCCAAGAAAGTCCACATACTATCGTGCTGGTTGGTTTGAATTTTTTATCGTTTCTTCGCAACGACAACACTCTGCCTAAATGATTGTCTTGACCGTGGAGAGCCCTGAACATACCTAGGGGCTCTAGCTATTGTTCGTCCACACTATTGATAGCTTCAGAGTTACACAAGTCTCTGTGTACCTTTCCGAAACAACCAAATTGACCTGCTCTCAACGTTGAGAGCGTAATGCTTGCAGGTCTCATCACGTGTTGGGCTGGTAGGTGTGATGAGAATTGACAGGGGAAGCGTGACAGTCCCGCTAAGCCAATCGCTTGAGATCCGATACACAAAGCACAACGCCAAACCCCTGCCAAGTCAAGCTGTATTGGTCCTGAGATTCACGATTGGTCAAACTCTTTCGAACAAGTCGTTGCGTTGAAAGGAAATTACAGGAGTAAGAATAATGTTTAAAGCTCGTCGTTATTTGCTCATTGTAGCTTCCAGTTCATCCAATGCGGCGTGAATGCAGCCCCCCACGAAGTCCAGCCAAACGCTCTGTGTTCCATCGATACAGGTCCGGCGGTTTCAGCGCATCATATTCGTATCCCATCATCAATGCTTTTCCTTTATCCTTCCAATGAAGAAGGGAATGATGCCCACTCAATACAAAACCAATTATGGAGGCCTATGGTGAGGTTGTCTAATGGCTTTCGACGTGATAGTAAGAGCAGGCGCCGGTGGTAAAAGGCATAGGCGTTCAGGTGTGGGTGGGGTTTCGAAGCATCGCATGAAATGGTCGTTTGGTATTGATAAAAGAGAATGTTCGTCCTTCTTCTGAGTGTGAGAAACTAGTTAAATATCGTCCTGTCTTGCATTCTCTTCTACTAGGCTGCGCCTGACTTTTTTTCGTTCATCCACTTTCTATTCTGAGATACCCATACGCTTTTATACCACCAATAACTAGCAAGACCATACGACAGACGCCATCGGCAACAATCAACGCCATGCTCGGACGTATTCTTCTTATCGTCGCATCGCTTGCTTTATCGACTGTCGCTGCGCCCATTGCTGTGGCTCCCTCTGGTATTGCGGTTGTCAATGCCAGCATAGGCGAAGTACGATGAGTATATATGTGCATCGCTGAAATCTCTGCTGAATCTCAATGAAGAAAAAGCGTAGAGGCGTAGACGCTTTCGACAGCGACTTATCTGGCATTCCAATTGACGCGGAGAAAATACGCAGAGGCGTAGACGGTTTTGATAGTGATCTATCGGGAATCACGGTTGACGTGAAGAAAACACGCAGAGGCATAGACGATTTCGACAGCGACCTATCTGGCATCCAAATTGACGCGGAGAAGATACGCAGAGGCATAGAAGATTTCGATAGCGACCTATCTGGCGTCTTAATTGATGTGTAGAAAACGCGCAGAGGAAGCGTAGCTAAGTTCGATAGCGATGTAGTGGATGTGGCGATGTTTATATAGAATTATAAGCAACGACGGGTGGGTAAATCCCTGGAACCCTATCAGGGTAGTGCAAATTCTATGCTCCTAGTTTTCTATGGAGGGTGATGATTGTTCGAACTATTCACATATAGATATCTATAGCGTGCATACAATGGCTGATTAATGGCACTTTGTTGACCAGTTACTGTGACGATTCGTAAAACTTCATATCCACCCGGGAGGTGGTTGATGTTGGCTGACCTTTGGAGTCATTGGAGAGAACAGATTCCCAGAAATCCTCCAACCCTTTTCTGGCATTAATTTAATTCTGAGCTTCTTTGCTTTCGTCATTGGTGTCCCTACTGAGGTAGGACGTGTGATCTTTTGTTGCAGATCATCTGGGAAACCGTAAAGAAGAGTCGCAAGAGCCGACGTCTTCCAAACACCGACCTGGTCCTTTTCGTTGGAGGACTTCACCACAGTAGCAACGAGGAAGATAAGACACAGAATGAGGACACCAAGAGGTAGAGAAAGCCACACCCATCGAACAGCGACGTATGTTTCCGTGCTAGAAGCCATCCCGAGAAACTTTTCTCCGCTTGAGGACGATCGGATTGCGTTGGTCAGCGCATTGGCTAGTCTTTCCATATGGAGCGTGAGGTTATTGGACGCTGACCATGGGTTGTTGTCAAATGCGCGTGATGTAGGAACCTTCTGTTGAGTTTTGAACCTCAATGACGCCTCTGCCGACGCGTTTTTCACGGTTAGAAATGATGGAAACATGTCATCAAATATGCCGATGGTGGTCAAAGCGGTGACGTTATCAACTCCGAACCTAGGGGTTTTGCTATCGAATGGCGAAGCATCGATGGTGACGTTTTCAAAATAGGACAGCCTGGTACCGTTGTAGGCGGCGCTTTCGATCTGCGACTCCTGCCAAGGGTAAGGTCCTACGGTAGTATTGATGAATGTGTCTACAACTTCTTCATGGTAGCTAGCCCAGTAGTAAGACGACTGGATGATCTTAATACACCAAGATACGACACATTCATGTGCAACTGGTGTTTCATTGCGGTAAACGCCATCGGGTCCATTCGCAGCAGACACAACTAAGAAATCGGCGATAGGTTGGCGAATATGTTTGAAGTTTATAGACCCGTCAAGTAGCGGCCGTCTCTTAGGGAGTGTAATAAGGGGTAAAGCGCGCATTAAAAGAGCTTCACCAATAGTGAGACCATCATCGTTGACCTGGTATCCGGACATAAGGATTGGACTTGGGCTGTCGATTGTGGCGTTCAAGAAGTACCCGCATACAGTTCCGTTTGGGTATGTAGACTCAGTCCCGGGACCAGTCAAGTTTCCAATCCAATCTATAGTTGCAGTAAGGCAATCAAATCTGAGTTCCTTGGATACGTCCGTGCAGGAACTGCAAACCCCCAGAGTCTCATAGCGATCCCACGAGCATTTATTGGCGGGACACGTAATAGGAATCTCGGCTCGCGTGCCATTACCGAAAGGAACTGGTTCGGTGCCATTGCTATAAAAGAAAGCATCTGCAACCCCTTGAAGGTCTTTGTTTTGCTGGGCTATCCTTTTGCCACCACTGATGAATATCTCGGGTTGAGCGTCGTACACCGTGACTACCGCAACAGAGCTGTTTTTTTGGAGAACAGTCCAGCGGTCGGGGAACTCGACGACTTGTTGAAAGAAGGGATCAAGCGCTAGCGAGAGTAAGGTTACGGCAGCCCCGAGTGCAGCCAAAGTCCTGAAGTAAACTCGTTAGTCTTGTACAAAATTCGATATTGAGCGGTGTACATACTTTCCCTTCGTGCGTATTAGAAGTAGAATAGCACCCCATGGCCCTCGAGATGCACTGTCAAAGATTTCAAAATCCCACATCTTTTTTGAGTCTCCCTGGAACCAACTCCACTTGAGCTGGCCAAGAGCCTCCGATGCCGGAAGAAGGAGAGCCGCGGAAGCGATCTTCGAGAGAACCGCGATATATGCGTTCAGTGTAACGTTGAACGGAAATTTCGGAAGCTTATTATCCTCAAGGTACAGAAGTATACCAACTATCGCGCCCATACATATGGCACTGATAACCCAACTGATAATCTCAAGCAACCATCGCTTGACGACGTTCCCGGAAAAGGTGTACTGCCAGAGTCTTTTCTCGATTCGTTGAGCGATATCAGGGACCGATTCATTTCTCTGATGAATTGGAGGTCTGGTTCTGCTGGAACTAACAGGTGAGATACCGTTCACGATCCCAAGCCCGAAGCTAGTCTTGCATCCAGATTCCGGGTCGATCTGAACAGTTTTCTCATGCATTGTAGATCCATTAAATGGAACTTGTGATCCCGCTAAGGAAAATTGCACGATGGCTGCACTTCTTTCTCTTTGTGTTTTATTTCGAATGACAGGCTGTCTCCCCCAATGCGCTTGCTGTGGACTCGGGTCGGAAAATTTGCTAGAATGGCGACTGTCCGTGGGTAGGAATGAGCGCAAAGTAGGTCGACGCTGTTGGTTTCTTGAAGACTGATGAGCCTTTTCCGGGACAGGTACCTGAAGACATGGATTGCCTGATTCAATGGGAGACATTACTCTAATAAGTCGAAATGGTCGGCCATCTGGAGTAGTATGTGATGCATGCTGTGTTTGGTCGGTAATTCCATTCATTAACGGGGTTCTGAGTTCATCTTGAGCGTCGAGTATAATGGGTATATCAGGAAAACACGGCCAACGATTCAGCCGGGATGGAGTAGACATATTCGGCAAACGTTCCAAATCAATCAACAACTTAGAGCCAAATGGAGGTAGCTGTGCCAGGAAAGGTATGTGTACGTTAGAAGGAAAGACAACAGGAAAACAACGAGAGGGCCAAAGGAAAACGAGCTACTGGTTTTGGAGACACGCGATATTCGGCTGAAAATTTGCTATGGGAGGGTTGAGTACGAATATTCAAAGTATCGACTGAGGCGTAGGTAAGAAATGGCTCCGAATAATCGTATGCATGATAAGACCTGATTGGACACCGAGTTAAACATGAAACAGTGCTACCCGAAGGGTGGGCGTTCTATTCTAGAACAAAAGCATCCACAAGGCGAAGTAATAGTCAAACGTGGGGTCCATTCGAAGGCGTCAATTCGATGGCCATGGGAGGAGCCTAGCAGAAAGGACGGAACCCTTTCTTTTCCGAGCTGAGACAGTCCTTCGGATATGCTCTGGCCGAAAGAGCGGAACTTTCTTGAACCTTTACGATATCAATGTGTAAGCGCCAGTTATAGCAGCCAAAATTTACCCCCGATATAATTAGTCGTATTATTAGATGGCGGACTTGGCTCCGAAGCGGAAAAAAATGACGCCGCTGTAGGACAGCTTATGGGCGATAGCATCACTCACGCCAAATCAAAAACACGAGTTCATGTATTCTTAGAGCTATCGGTAGGTGCTCTGGCCAAGTGTTATACAGTACATTGTTCATGAGGTACGCGGGAGTGTGTCTGTAGTTAAAGGCGTGAGTGACGTGGTATCGTGTTAGCGCGCAGAGATAAATGGTTTAGCGCTTGACCCTAGGCGAGGCCCTAGCTATTTTTGGCAACCGACCGTATCATCTCCATCGATGGAGCCTCC
The DNA here is from genome assembly GCA_014905255.1 of Herpotrichia juniperi. NCBI lineage: Eukaryota > Fungi > Ascomycota > Dothideomycetes > Pleosporales > Melanommataceae > Herpotrichia > Herpotrichia juniperi. The sequence goes on along the minus strand of BLYF01000048.1, from coordinate 261,712 downwards.
ATCTTACGTACTTTTGCAAATTGTAGAGCCTAGGCTTTTCTGAGTTTGTTTCGTGGTGAGTGAAGTTAGTTTCGGGTCTAGCTATCTTTAGGCATAGTATTTATACTGTCCACCTATCTCATACAATGCGCTACGGCTGCAGCTGACGACCCCTCAAAGTCTATAGATAACATACAAGCAATTTACGATAAATGTGTTGGATTTGACATCGATAAGTGTATCAGGTATATGCAGATGTTGGAATGAAATGCATGACAGCGCTAGCATGAGATGGCGTGCTCTAGGAAATCCCCAGGCTGTTTTTAAGTAGCTGCTGTTGCCTTCTCTGTGTGTTACAGCGAATAAGCGGGACATTGATTACTTATCGCTTGAGAATTATCGATGCTTGACCTGAATATATCTTCTTCCCCTGGAAGTAGTCCTGGTCTAGCAAGGCCAATATATTAGAAGTGGAATGCTCTATGTTCTCACTAGCATGCTCTGGGGAGGTTTAGAAACACAGGGTGCTCAAGCACAATCAAGTTGGAGGTTTCGTTAAGTCGTTTCGTTTCGTTGCGAGTTGTAGGCGATTTCGGTTTCAGCTCGCTCTAAGCGTAGTACTCATACTCACCCGCTTACGTTATACCACTAGGTGCAGCCTTTAGAATTAAGGTACACCCAGAGGCGAACATCCCAACAGCGCAATAAATCGATCGAATGATAAAACACCTTTTTACCGGTCGATTTAGTCCTATGGCATCCCTAAAGCCTTAAAAGCGACCTCGAACGGAACAGACATACAAATTTTGTTCATGGAAAAATTGCCGAATAGCAACACCTTCGTCTAAGTCTGTCTGAAATGATTCTTTTTCACATTCTGAGAGCCTTTTAAAGACGAGGTCGAGCTTTTGTAAAGGATGTCACAGGTCTTTCCTTTTCGTCTGTCCCATGAAGCCGGTTCACTGTCGGGCAGGTTTTCCAAACTCCCACTTGGCCAAGCTCTGTAGATGTTTTGATCATCGTCGCGACAAGAAATAATCCACTTAGAGCAAGAAGGCCGAATGGCAATCCGAGCCAAGCCCAATGAACATCCACAAGGGACACTTCGTCGAACGCCATGCCAATGTGGTCAACGCTGCTAGATGATGAACGCATACTATTCGTCATGGCAATTGCCATCCGTTCAAAATGCTGGGTGAGGTTGTTTGGGGCCAACCATGGAAGGAACTCAACAGTACGTATAGAAGGTTCGCCTTTCTGTCGAGTTTTAAATCTGAGGAACGGCTCAGCCGAGGGCGTTTCCACTGTTAAAAATGAAGGAAAGATTTCATCGAAAACAGAAAGAGTACTAAATGCTGTAGTATTGTCCATTCCGTATGCCACATGATCTCGGCCAACCGCTGGTGGAATGATTGCGATGTTTTCAACATACTGAATATTTGTAGTATTCCCAATCTTGGTGGACCGCCACGGATATGATTCTGCGGTGGTGTTGAAGACAACATCAACCACTGTTTCCTCATAATTTGCTTGAAAGAATGACGATACTATCGTCTTAACGCACATAGCGACCATGCATTCATATGCGACTGGAGTTTCATTTCGATAGACACTGGCGGACCCATTTGTGGCGCTAGCGACTATGACATCCGCCATACGATGACTAATATTCCTGAAGCTGAGGGAGCCATCACCCCAGAATGGCGTTCTTCTAGGATTTGCAATGAGTGGAAAAGCGCGCATGAGGAGAGTTTCTCCTATTGACCCGTTGGTGGCGACATTATACCCTGACATAAGAACCGGTGCGGTGCTTGTTACGTTAAGAAAGTATCCACAGACAGTTCCATTTGGGTATGTCGACTCGGTGCCAGGTCCGGTTAGGTTATTAGTCCAGTCTATCCTAGTCGTAAGACATGCAAAATTGAGGCTTTCAGAAACATCTCTGCACGCGCTACAAAAGCCGAGAGTCTGGTAAGGAGGCCATGTACAATTGCCGGTGGGACAAGATAGGGGTACTTCTGCTCGAATTCCACTTCCAAACATTACAGGTGGGGTACCATTCCCGTAGAAAAATGGGGTAGACGCTACTACAAGTTCTGCGTTCACTGGTATGGTTTTTTTCCCTCCAGTAAGCTGAGTGTAAACTTGAGGATCGTAATTGATGACTTTCGGTATCGAACTGTTGCCTTGGAGTATCCACCGGTTCGGAAAGTCAGTCACCTGCTGAAAAACGGGGTCGAGGGCAAGAGTCATCAAGGTTATAGCAGCTCCAAGCGCGGCGAGTTTCCTAAGAACATAAAAAGTCAGTATGACATTCAGTCAAGGCAACGGAGGGAGGTACATACATGCATTTTGTACGAAATAGAAGCAGAATAGAACCCCAAGGACCCCGCGAAGCCAAATCGAAGATCTCGAAGTCCCACATCTTCGAGTCTCCTTTGAACCAACTCCATTTTAGCTGGCCAAGCGCTTCTGATGTCGGAAGAAGCAGAGCTGCAGACGCGATTTTGAACAAAACTGTCAAAGCCAGCGTATAGGGCCAGGCAGGTAATCTTCTGTCTTTCATGAAGAAAAGCATAATAACGACTATAGTCATGCATATCGCGCTAATGAACCAGCTGATGATCTCGAGGGACCAACGTTCAGCAACATTTCCAGATGAGTTACATCGCCAAAGTCGATCTTGAATTCGCTGGATAAAATTGGGTGGATTATCGTCTCCGGTGCCGTATTGAGACTTGGGGTGAAAGGAAGTTGTACTAGTCGTAGAAAATGTATCTATAATGCCTAGACCAATGCTAGGTTGATAGCCAATCTCTAGGTCCTTTTGTCGTATCTTTTGCGAAGCGAGCGATTTGCCGCGGTAAGACCTTGCACTCCATGGTAGACTACGTTTCTCGTTATATTTTGTGGTCCATGTCTCATCGGCGTTTTTTTCAATCATGGGGTCATGAATCCGAGGTTTGCGCCAGCGCTGAGAATCGACAGAGATAGGGTGTTGGAGAACAGGCCGACGGGGCTGGTGTCCTCTTGTTCCGGACACGGGCTGCTGTAGACAACGAGACCTAGTTTGGATGGGAGAGGAGACTGTAATATAGCGAACGGATTGTCGACGAGAGAATGCTGGGTAAAGTTGCGACGCTTGCTGGCTGTCTCCAAAGTATCTATTATTATGCGTTTGATCCGGCGTCTCGAGAATAGTTGGCACTTCCGGGCATTGCGACAATCCAGAGGGTTTGGATGAACCGAACATTGTGCGAAGAATATATTAGATGGAGACAAAAACAGTTCAAGGGCCATAAGAGGAGTTAAGTAATTCAAACAGAAGCTTTCCTTCTTTAAGACGAGACACTACTTCGGATACGCTTAAACTAAAAGCGCTAGAAGCACTTCAGCCTCTACCACGACAGTGTGTAAGCGCTGGTAGTTAAGGTAACCCATAACCTTACGGATATAAACGCCATGATACACCCCGGATATAGTTGTCCATATTATTAGACTTATACCCTGTTTTTAAATCAAGACGATGAATAACGCCGCTGTAGCAAAGCATATAGGCGGTAGTAGCCATCCATATTAAATTAAAAGCACAGAGGGGTGCACTCATCGCGCCGTTGTGAGTACGCTGGTTCGACTATGTACAATACTTCGGCCTTTCGAGAAAACATAAAAGTGAGTTTGTGATGTAGCAGACGAAAGCGAAGGGTTCAGAAGCGCGGAAGAAAAAGGGTTTGTTGTGTTGGCGCTTAGATCTCAGATGAGTGGTTTGGCGCTAGCCCTAAGCGAAGAGCTAGCTATTTTTAGCAACGCCGAACAACATCGCTCACAACGAGGAAGTGCAGAGCCTGAGGGCGCTAAAACATCATTAGCATTTATACATCGCACTATAATTGCAACTGACAATCTTCCAAGGTCCGTGAACAGCACACATGCAGTTTGTGACGATCATATTGGAACTCATCGTAGGTAGGTGCGGAAGGCATATGGATATATCAAAATAAGATGCAGCGCAGTGCTAGCATAAGTTAACATGCTCTAGGGAATTCCCACCACGTTTCGCGAGCCATGTTTGAGTGGTTACCGTCAGCTATCATTCTTCTCTACAACCCACAGTAGATAAGCAGGATATAGCTTATTTATCTCAGAAGTGCTGTTTACACTTAACAAAAACATAAATTTGCTCCCCGGGAAGTGTTCGTGGTGATAGTGATACTAACCCACCAGAAGCGGGATATTCGTGTTCTCACTGCTAAGCAGGATTTGCATGACAGGCAGCCAAATTCGTAACGAGAGCAAAAGGTTGAACTTTGTGTCGCAAAGTCCTACTGTATCTGATGGCAGTATTTTGCACAGTGCCTCTGACTCTTACTTTTCACCACGGAGTGAGTAAATCACAGTAGAGGCAATGTTTCGTTTACTATATCTTGCTGCTCCATTAAAGAAGAGCAAACTTCCAGATGCTTTCCTCCGTGTGCTCCGACTCGTTGCCTAGTTTAATCAAGCGATGTAAACCCCTTGCAAATTTAGGCAACCCAACGTCTATGACAAAGTGAAGATTGAAGTCTTCTTCACCACTTATTCATCGCTGAGAGCCACGACCACGCATCAGCAGCTCCAACCTCGTGAAATTCAAATACCACATGGTCAGATCTCGCTTGCTTTGGTGTTGAAGATGGAACGTCACCCACCTCCCATACCATCATTCCTTAATTCCTTCTCCTCGATAAGACTTCACCATTCCGTATGTTTGTTCATAAACATTGTGTTCAACGTTCTGGCCGGCAGATGGAAACGTTGCATCATAATATTGCACGACCTTAGCGTATAGTTGAATCTCGCATGATGATTGACGTATCAGAAAGAACGCTAAGAGAGTAGTGATTCCAATACGGGGCAAATTGGTGGTCGCCTCATTGCTTGATTACAGTTCCATGATGTCGTTGACAATGTGGCCGTGGAATGCTGCTACTTTGATGGGATATGGATAGAAGATATTGATGAGGGCAAAGATAGTCTGTTATATCAATACTTAGAGACTTCTTTGCAGGGAGTGGGGAATAATCTCTTTTTTATCGACTATATGCCGATGCGCAGCAATTTTGCAATATCTTCGTTTAGGCTTAGCTAAACTAATTCTCCTTGACATCTCTAAAGCCTTTCAGAGATGCGGTTTTGCTTGTCGTAGACGACTTCATGTAGCTTTCTAGTTCTCCAGGACAGCTGTAGAGAAGGGTAGCGGTAGCAGAGGTCTTCCAGACTCCTACTTGATCCAATTCTTTAGACGTTTTGATTATCGTTCCTACAAGGAACACTCCACTTAGAGCCAGAAGGCTAACTGGCAAACTAAGCCACGCCCAATGAACAGCAAAATATGACTCTTTCCCAAAAGCCATACCGATGTGACCAACAGTGCTAGATCCAGATCGGATGTCATTCGTCATTGCTGTTGCTAGTCTTTCCAGGTGACGAGTGACGTTGTTTGGATGTTGCCACGGGTTGAATGCGAGATTTTGTGTCCTCGGTGCGCCTGTAACTCGAATACTGTGTCTCAGCCATTCTTTAGCAGAAACAGACGAGTTTTGAACAGTGGTGAATGATGGCAAAATATCATCAAATAGAGCTGTAATTTGAATTGCTGTGATATTTGAGACTCCATATTCTGATGTGTTATGACCAATCGAAGACGCGTCAATAGTGATATTGTCGGAATACTGAATCCATGTGCCGTTGATTGGGCTCGTAACCCGGTAGGATGACCATGGAAACGAACCCCTAGTCGTATTGATGAAGGTATCGATGACCCTCTCTTCATAGTTCGCATTTTGGAAGGAGGATTCCATTGTCTTGACACACCATGAGAAAACACACTCCTGGGCAACCGGGGTTTCGTTCCGGTAGACACCGGCAGAGCCATTTGTTGCACTTACGAGCAGGAAGTCGACGGTCGGATTTCGTATGTTCTTGAAGTTGATAGATCCATCCCATAACGGCAGCCTGTAAGGAACCGTGACAAGAGGCAAAGCGCGCGTCAGGAGAGCCTCTCCTTGAGACGAGTCGTTCGTGTTCACCAGGTATCCCGACATGAGGATGGGCATTTCACTTGTAACGTTGACAAAATACCCACACATAGTACTGTTTGAGTAGTATGTCTCGTTACCAGTGCCGGTTAAATTCGATGTCCAGTCCACTCGGGTTTTGAGACATGCAAACGTAAGAAGCTCGGACACATCCACACATGCGCTACAGAATCCAAGTGTCTGGTAGGGAGTCCATGTGCATTTACTAGTTGGGCAGGATAGTGGTATATCCGCCCGTGTTCCATTGCCAAAAGGTATCGGTTGAGTACCATTGTCGAAGAAGAATTTGTTTGTGATAGATTGTAGGTCTAGGTCTTGTTGTGCCAACCTTGTTCCACCTTGGTACATAGTGCCGAGACCAGGATCGTAGTGTTTGTTCGTAGGAATTGAACTATTAGACTCGAACATCCAGCGTTCCGGAAAATCGAATACTTGCTGAAACATCGGATCGAGTGCCATTGAGAGTAAAGTGACTGCTGCTCCAAGTGATGCGAGTGCTCTAGAGTTGTAGATCAGCTAGTTTTTCTATCTGATGCTTGTTTTGATTAATGTATACACACCGGCATTTCGTGCGAAGTAGCAACAAGATCGAACCCCATGGTCCTCGAGAGGCTAGATCAAAAATCTCAAAGTCCCATATTTTGTTGGACGCGCCTTTGAACCAAATCCATTTCAGTTGTCCGAGAGCTTCTGAAGTTGGAATAAGCAGAGCTGCGGAGGCGATCTTGAATAGAACTGTTAATAACAGCCCTGCGGGCCAACCAGGCAACGGCTTATCCTTGAGATACGCGAGCACAATGATCACCGCGCTCATGCAGAATGCACTAATGCCCCAACTTATGACTTCAAGTGACCATCGTCCAGTCACCCCAGAATTGTAACGCCAAAATTTGTCTTGCCATCTCTCGATATTGTTGGTAGAGCAATCACCTTTGTCGGTACTTGGCGATGTATCGGTAATGGAAGCTGCATCGAGGGACTTAATCATCATACCAAGACCGAGAACAGGTTTGTTGCCAAGTTCAGGGTCAACCTTTCCGCGGTTTGTTGAGCTCCATGGGAGGCTTCGTTGCTCATTGTATTTAGTAGTCCACGTTCCATTGGCATTTTGTTCAATTGTGGGATCTTGAATCCGAGATTTGCGGTCACGCTGGGAACCGAGATGGGAAGAAACTTGGAGTATGTGACGGCGAGGCTGGTATCTCCTTATTTTTGGTGTGAGTTGCTCTGGGTAACGAGATCTGGTTTGAATGGGAGATGCGACTGTAATACAGCGAACAGACTGGCGACGAGAAGTACATCGGCACATTTGTGAAGCACAGTAATCGATTCCGATAGACTTCGCATTACGGCGTTCGTCGTGTGTATCGATAATGATCGGTATTGGTGGGTGATGAGCCGATGGAGAGTGTTGGGATGAACCTAACATGATGTGAAGAATATATTAGATGAAACGAAAGAAAGAACTGGATCTACCAGCCGAGAAAGGAAAGAAGTGAAAAAAATGACAAAAGAGATCCGAAGCACAACTACAAGATCCATCAGCCTCGCTCACCATGGGCCACGCCACCTTATAAGAGACTGAAGGACAGATGAACACAAAGCTCTGAAATTTTGTATTAAGCAGGTAGCGGCCGGAGCCTCAGGTCGAAGCGCCCAAACCTAAATACGGCACCAACAAGGACACGACATAACCGCTGCGAGTACATCTGACCCATAACAATCAAGTCATAGACGCTCGATTATGCTCAGATCAACGTGCAGTTGCCGTTGCTTGTAGTCACTTGTGGAATGGGCTAGCTAATGCAGTCATGTGGCGTATGGGCGGCTGCACCACTCCCGTCTTCTCCGAGGCTTTCAATCCGATTTAGCGTAAGGATTGCGAGCTCGGAGGATAGATCGAAAATAATGTACGATGGGTCGGCCATCCTTGAGACGACAAGGCGCTTGCGACGATAGAGGCGACGAGAGATAGGCGTGTGAGGCGGGCTCCACAAGTATCAGCCTAACTGTATTTGGATAGCGCATGGACACCTGAAGGAGAACACACTTGAACGCGTAGTCGTAGAAAAGTGGAGGGCTGGTTTGTTATGCAGTAGTACGAGGGATCTCATTACTAGTGAGGAATATTGTACAGGCAATTCCGCCCAGACGCCAAAGAGATCTGATGGACTACAAAGTACTGTCGTGCTTGCCAGAGTCCGCATCGTATTATTGCTAGCGCTTCTAAAACTTGTTCCCCGCTGCAAAATGGGTCTTCCATATGTTATTCTAGTACACGATATACCGGTACGTACTTGTCGACGTTCTTTGCGATACGAAATGAATTTCCGAAACCCATACCCAGCCTCAAAGCTTGGACCACATTCATAGGCTAAGCCCTGGGAAGGATTCCCTGAAATTAACAGAAATATCTACCATAAAGAAGGCTACAATAAACCCTAAACCACCAGTCTTGTCTCTATCTCTACACTTTCGGCTCTTTTTTAGCCTTAGTTTACCATGTTCCTAATAAAATGGTATCGGAAGATCGCAGAATCTGCAAACAATGAATTCTATACTCGCGAAGACTCTGAGAATCGAAAAGCAAATCTACTAAACAACATCCTGCTAGTACCAGGAATCTTCATTCTCGGGCTGTCTCTTACATCAATCTTTCTCTGGTTCTACCTTGGTTCCCTAATCTACACAGCTCGCCAGGAACTCCCAGCTCTACCATATGTAGATGCTAGTCATGGCATGAACACTGTATCTCGTATCACAAACAACAAGCAGCTCGATAGAGCCATTTGGATCGCAATATTGCCTGGAATGTGGGCAGGAGTAGTCGAACTAATCGGATGGACGCAGTTCAGACACATCCCTTTCAATTCCATGGAAAAGATCGTATGTATTGAATCTGCGAGGCAGTCAAGAAGCCTAATAACACAGTCACTAATAACAGTAGCCTCTACCTATAACATTTACGATATTCATCTTGGGCCTTTTCACGGCAAGCTTTGGCCTTACTCTCCGAGCAACACTGTGGTCTTTCTACCTAGAAAGAGACCCAGCAAGTCTTACTGGCTGCGTAATATCTTCTGAACTTCAAAACAGTGTACCAATCCAGGTCGCAGAATGCACGAAAGAGTCGATCGCCTGCCATGTGCTCGGTTGGTACGGCGTTCCAAACAGCGTCACCCGCTCCATCTGTCGGAAAGCAGTAAGTTCTATTTCTATCCCTTTCTCATTGAAATTTGAAGAGGAATTACTTACAAGAGTCGATCTCAGAAAGCGCAGAGTTGGTGTATGTTTGTCATCATGATGTGCTCCTTCCTGCTGCTAGTCGTATATGGGCGTCGAGAGTGGGGACGACGAAGGTGGATGAAGCAGCAAGGAATGACAGATGATGAGCTCAAGTGGAACAATGTGTGAGTCAATATTTAATTATACTTAGCTCGCACTATCAGCTGATCTGTTTTTCGGCTATAGTAAAAGGGACGAGAAAGGAATTGTTCTTCCTGAAACATCTGTGAGCAGCACTAGTCCTCCGAAAATATTGAATGGTTGGATCCTTTCGGCACTATTAATCGAGGTAATCTCTGCTCTAATTAGCGGGAATCGTGTTATCCCACTTATCTGTACTGTGATAATCTTTTACGCTTTCTTTGGGGGTTGGATCGAGAGGAGATTTTGGCCTTCATATGAGACCGGGGCCATAGAGGAGGCTGCTAGCGAAAACATGTATGCAGATGTAATTATTTAGACAAGATCGCTGTACGAGGAGGCTCTTTTACAGGTTGGACCATACCACAGGAAACTATGCCCAAATGCGAAAAATATTGATTAAATCTTGCTACATACATTTGTGGCTATTAGATAGTGCTTAGAATTTATAGATAACTTTCTTAATGATAGACTCCATAGGCACGTTTGCGTATGGTCTATTCATACCACCCATTCTTTTCATGGTTTCTTATAGTTTGTTTGGCTACAAAATTTGAAACATTCAATAATCATTATCAGTTCAGGAGCAAATTTCATGTGAAGGGTGAAAAGTTCTGATAGTAAGGATCAATTTATTGAAGCTCGTTTAGATGCAGTGTGCACTGAAGAGTAGTAGAAAACCGCATAACAATTGGGTATATAGCTTAGAAGTACAGTAATTCACAAACCTATCAACGCCACATTCTCTCGTTCACACACGCTCACCTAGTTCGGTTCCTTGCATCTTCTTGCCCTCTTTCCTTCCCCCAAACATCCAATTAGCGCCACCCCTCTCAACGATCTGCCAGAAACACAGACCTACAAGCACTATGCTACAAAGGAACAAAGGAACTAACATCCAGCGTCCAGTCGTCTACCTCGATATTAGAGACTAACCCAGAGATGCGGATAGAGGGATTGAACGTACCGCAAATCCACAACCAGCCTTAGCCCAAAAATGTCCTCCCCCAACCTCTTTCAAAGTACAAAAAATTGTCTCCCTCGTGCCAGCCGCAATAATCAGCTCAGGAAAGAAGTCCACAAGATCAACCTTTTTATCAGCTTCCTGTGCCTTGAACGTAACGACTATACACGCAACCACAAGCGCGACACTCCCCAGCGTGATCAGAATGTTCGTGAACGCCCAAAACCTTGCTCTCTTCTCGTGTCCTCCTCTTAGCTCCCAGAACGCCAGGGCAGTAAGGACTGATAATATTGCGGTGATAACAGACGTCCACATCATCAATGTCGTGGGTTTGCTGTTCAGCATGACCCCGTATTCGATTGTGAGGTCTTCGTGTGAGCTGAAGATGCTGACGGTGAGTTGTTCAAGGACGAAGAGCGTAATGGAGATAGGGAAGGCAATGAGAAGAGGTGGGAGGAACATGAGCATGCGGGAAGTGCGCGGCGGAGGAGGGGAGGTGTGCCATTGCTGTTGCTTTGGGGGCGTGCCGGGCATGATGGTAGGACCAGAGGTGGATAAGTCCATTGCGACCAGAGGCCGGTTGAGGGCCATGATGTTGCAGGAAATGGCGAAGTAGGAAAGATTTTCTAGTCAATTCAAGTGAAGAGAAGAGGCGGAAGAGCGTCGAGATACTTGGGACGTGATGGTTATATGAGCCGGCGTTCGTATTCATGGGGCGTGTTTGGCACCCTATTTGCACGAGGCGCTGCAGGGCAATGTAAGATGAGGCCCAAGGAACTTGGCTGAATGATCCTTTAAAATCGCGCAGTAAGCAGAATACGGCAGCCTTGAATGAGGATGAATTTGAACGAGAAGTGAAGTCCTAGTCATGAGCAAGCTTGCGGAGGGAAGACCTCAAGCCCAGAACGAACCAAACCAAGACAATCAGAAAAGGCAAACAATGTCCAGCCTGGAAATCCACTTCAGGAAACATTTCGCAAAGTTGAAGAGCGGCGAAATGAAAAACTGCAATGTAAACACTTGCAGTTCCGATCTATGAATATCTCTGTTATGAGGACAATTTTCCTTCAAAATACGATAAAAACAATAGAGAAGTCGTTCGTGCCCCTAGTTGGCGAGCATTGCGCATGCCGTTCGCGCATTCCTCCGATTCGCACTAGAGAACGTGCACAACCCCGACAGCTGTCAGGCAACTCAAAACAATCCGCGCCTTGTCATGCAGGAAGGGGGTGTTTCACCCCCTTGCCAAGATGCAAAGTCCGGGGTCCGTAGATGGGTCACGTGAAGGAATCCTCCATCGCAGGCCTAAAACCTCCCATTACGCGCCTGGGGACCATCATCGTGAAGTTGTCTCGCAAGAGATCGCAAGAACTAGAAGACAATCGAGCCGTGCTTCAAGCCGAGGAAACGGTCGAATGATCTGTGAATTACAGTAAGCGGATTGCGCATGAAGACGCTCGCAAATCGCATTCTATACTTACTCTTTGACGAGGCCTGAGCATCCGCGAGTCCGATGACATCTCCGGCCTCACTACGCCACTTTTCGCGCCCCAGAGACAACATCCCCAGCTTCACAAAACCTGAGCACGCCCCATGCTGTGCCCACGTTCGCGCTCATGTACGACTATCCACACTTCGATTCAATGCTCGATGTTCTTTCTTTGTCCGCTTAATCTTCAGTTTTCTTTTCTCAACTAGATTTGCGACCATTACATTCAATGCAGTTGATCTGCGACTTCGACATTTCTTCAGTTCATCATTCGATTCTTCCTCGTTTCCGCCATTCGCTTCTATAGTCGCTCATCCCAAACCACAACACAGTCTTTACAAACTTTCGGCCGTTCACCATGTCCCGCTTCATCCATCGCGTGACATACCTCACCTACACACTCCTTTTCATTTCAGTCACCCTCCTCTCCCTCTCCATCGCAACCCTGGTCCTCCAATCAAAAGTCGCCCATGTATTCCGCGATCTGCAAATCCAGATCCCAGGTAGCAACCTCGTGGAGTGGGCATTTGTCTCCTTATCACCCGCGAACTTGGACACCGGGCCCACCCTCTCTATCCTGGTCACGGCAGCGTGCGGAGTTCTCAGCGGTGTTGCGACGATTGGATGGATAGCCGGAATCTGGGGAGCATTTTGCTCGAAGTCGACCACACGCGTATTCGGCCTCACAACCTGCGTCATGCTTATCATCAACACAAGCGCAGCACTCTCCCTTACAGTCTACGTCAGCATCACGCAAGCGAGTCAGACACTCCCGGAACGATTTCATCTCTGGTCAACGGTAAAGTTCACCCAAGAGTTCTATATCTGCACCGCCTTTCCGAGTCTCATCCCCAACGCCGAAGAGGAGATTTACGGGTTCCCAGCATGCGAAGCTGCGAAATCGGCGCGCTTCCTTTTGATAGGCGGCACGATAGTGTCGTGCTTGTTGGTGGGATTGGCGGGGTGGCAGGCACAGAAGATGGGCGTGGTGAAGATGTTGATGCATCCGGGTGTGAATCTAGATCTTGACGCTGAGAAGACCCCCGCGAGAACAACAACGCCGATATCAAGAGCTGCTACGCCGACGCCCAGAATGGTCTCACCGACACGCGTGCATATCCCAGAGATGGTGCGGGGCCCGAGAGAGACGAGACAGGCTGTTGATCGGTTGCCGCTTATGGCGCCTGTGCCAGTGCCAGATTTGGAGGATTACTATTATGAGGACGATGGGGAGGAAGAGAATACGGGCTATCCAAGGGATCAGAAGGACTTTGTGAGGCAGAGTGTGTATGGTTTCTATACGCCGTTATAAGGAGAAGGGGATTTGTGAATTTGGCGCGATAGCATTAAGATACCCATGTTCAAGTTGAAGTTTTGCAATAAATTTGGATTATTGATACATTTTTTACTATACAATGAGACAGGTTCAAGCTTAGCACTTGAAAAGCTTCTAGTTCGTAGCTGGTGTGACGAGAGTCTGACCTGCATATAGTGAGTATGCAAGTGATTCGACAGAAGTAAGTGACCGACATACCTCCATCAGGATAGACAATCTGCTCGTTGTAGAATACACCGCCTGGGCTAGCTAGGAACAGCACCGTTGCGGCCATGTCGGTGTCTTTCCCAGGACGACCTAAAGACTGTGAGTGATGACCATAATGCGAGAGTTGTTGTTTACTCACCTGCAGGATTCGACATCTTCGAATCAATGACGGACTTATTGTCCTCGTCAGACTCGCCAGTCGTCATCTAAAGTATGTCAACACAAAGTCTTCCAGCAATGGGATACTTTGCTTCATACTTCACTCGGGAATACTCCAGGCGCAATAACATTAACGCGAACCTTTGTCTTTTGGAACACCGTCGCCAGCATCCTTGACAAATGTGTCGTCGCAGCCTTGCTAGAAGCGTACGCAAATTGGCCGCTACTGTTGCCCTTCATAGCTCCAGAGATAGACGAAACATTGATGATGCTAGATGTGTAGCCTGGAGTGGTCTCACAGCCTTTGGCGAGAAGAGGCAGGAACGCGATGGACATGTAGTACACGGCCACGACGTTCGTCTTGAAGGTGTCTGCCCAGGCTTCGGGCTCAGACTTCCAGAAGTGCTCTGAGATGGACTGGGCGGATGTCATGTCAGGTTCTCCCGCGGATGAGTACTTGGTGCTGTCGTCGCGGGCGATGCCCGCATTGTTGACAAGGAGTTGAATTCCTTTGGGCTCTTTCTGGGATAACTCGTTAACAAGGCGCTTGATATCGTCCTTTTCGCTGACATCGCCTGGGAGACTATGATCATCAGTGTCTAGTCAACTTATATCACGAATAGTACTTACGCGATCATCTCTCCAGGGCCAGAATCGTGCCGTTCGATGGATTGCTTTAACGCCTCCTCTCGTCGTCCTGTGATATACACCTTCGCTCCATTGGCAACGAGGGCCTGCGTAATCATCAAGCCAATGCCAGTTCCGCCGCCAGTTACGAGTGCTGTGACGTGAGAGACATCAAAAAGCTTAGAGCTCTTCAGTTCGTCGGTGTTAGCCTTGCCTACGCTTTTTCCTGAAGCCATGTTTCTGACGATTGTGTATGAGGATCTAGGGACAAAGGAATTGCGAACTGCGGAGATGTTACGTGCGAAGAGTCGAAGCATGATTAAAGGAGAGGGTAGAAAGAGCTGGGTTTAACGTGTGTATATTTTTGAGAGGAGTAACATCGTATCGATGTCAACATGATGACGTCTATGAGTGGTTCGGCTAGTAACAGGGTCCAGAAGTCTATGTGTTTTCAAAAGTCGATCTGACTTTCGCATGAGGTTATGCATGGGAATCAAGACGCTCGTATTGATCGATAGAACGCATCATGCATGGGTTCGATGCGATGATAGTCAGCGCAAGACCTGTACAAAAGGAGACAGCAGTCGAGCGGCGTTAGTGAAGCCACCGAGGGTCGATGAGAGTCAATTTAGTATCGTTCATTGGAAGCTTTCGTGTTCGAAGCCTGTGGAAACTGAGAAACATCTGCAAACTCGTAGAAGTGGTACTGATGATGGACGCGCTTCCTCGAAGATAGTGGTTGTATTGGAGCAATCTGAGCTAGTCTCCGAGGTCCGAATCTAACCCGAAAAAGATCCGAGACAACTATCTCCAACTTCGTGTGTCGAACAACAAGAAACAACGACGTCACAAACCGTACAAAACATTCTCATGTTCACAGTCAGCGTCCATGTTGTCAACCAAACAGAGCTGTTCGCCATCACGCAATTCCTGGTGTTTTGTCAGCCCGTTGCTGCCGATTCTCGTTGATTGGCGAGAACATATTACTAACCTCGGGAATAGCACGATGGCATCATCGCCACGCCCTGCAAAGAGGGGAGTGTAATTGTATTGTTTGTAACCTCAAAAGATTAGAAATCTTGTGTAGAGACGGTATATAACTACAAGATACAGTCATTGAACTCGCATATCACATCTCAAGACACTCACACCTCCATCCATTGACCGCAGCAAGCATCCAGAACTACTATCCACATCGACACCTTTGCGAAAGCCACCACGAAAGCCACTACGATCGCACGCGCATTCAGACGGTTTCCACCTAAAGTGACATTAGTTAAACCGTACCGCAAACCCTTTACCATCACCACCATGACGTCCACGGCCTCCCGCCCCACGCCAGCCCACGAGCTCGGCTCCTCTCACCCCACCCTCTCCCCCAAATCCACATCCGACTTAAACCACCAAGGCCTCCCCATCCCCCGGGGCACTGTCACAGCTTCCCTTTCCTTCTACGAAGCCCCGGCCGACGGCTCAAAACCCTACAATTACGTTGAAGAACAACCTGAGGGAACCCCTCAGCGCAACTTTGGGCAGGAATGGCATGATGTCCCTATCCACGATCTGCGGGGCCAGGAGACAAAGTTCACAATTGACAACAACGCTTTCGACACGGTTGCGAACGTTCCATCAGACGAATACGCGTTCAACGATGACGAACAAATAAAGCGAGTGTACTATCCCGAGGTTGAGAGGTTGCTCTTGGAGAGGTTGCCTGGATCGCATAAAGTGGTGCTATTTGACCACACGATCCGCCGCTCGTCACCGAATGCCGCAAGAGCGCCTGTCACGAGGGTACATATAGATCAAACTCCCGCCTCAGCCGCCGCACGCGTAAATCAACACGTCGAAGACAAGGCCGAGGCCGCGAAACTACTTCAAGGGAGATACAGGATTATCAATGTCTGGCGCCCACTCAATGGGCCCGTTATGGCACATCCCTTGGCCGTTGCTGACAGCGCGACGGTTGAAGATGGGGACCTCATCCCTGTAGAGCACAGATATCCCGACCGTAATGGCGAGACGGCTGGTGTGCGATACAATGCAGGCCAGAAATGGTACTACTGGTCTGGAATGACCAATGAAGATAGATTGTTCTTGAAGTGCTTCGATAGCGACGAGACAGTGGGTCAATGGGGACGTGTGCCTCACACTGCATTTGTGGACCCAAGAACGCCCGAGGGCGCTATTGGACGGGAGAGTATCGAGGTTCGGGCCCTAGTCTTTGGTTAAGTGACGAGTGGGACAAGTTTTTGAGAAATAAAGCATCGCGCATGGGAATCGGGATGGCGTTATAATTTGCTAGACTGCTTACATATGACTATTTATATGTGTCTAATATATTTTGTTAAGTTACTACCCTTCAATCACTTATGTTCTTTAATTTGTGTATGTGTCGCAGAATTCTCAAGCAAACTGTCATTCCCCAAGATTTCGGATTATTCCTCGCTCGAATTATACGCAAGAAAACACTTTCATCACCTCCAAAAACTGAAATTATTCACACCATATCATGCCCAAACCATCTTCAAGACCACTGCGCAATAATCTTCTCCGCAGCAATTTCCGCGATCCCATAGACAGCAGTCTGAATATGCGCCCCCATAAGCACCGGAATAACACTCGCGTCCACTACCCTTAGATTCGTCGTCCCATGCACCAGCAAATTCTCGTCTACCACACCATGCAGCGACTCATCAATCATCGCACACGTGCCCGCCGGATGGAAAATCGTCTGACTATTTTTCAGCACATAGGCCTTCCACGCCTCATCATCACCATCGGGCACTACAGTCGTCCCAGGCTCGTACTCAGCACTCCAGACCTGCTTCAAGGGGTATGTATTGGCAACCTCACGGAGATACTTCGCAGTAGCGATAGTGACTTGCAGGTCGTATTCTTGCGCGAAGTAGTTTGGGTTGATGGACGGATTGACGGAGATGTTGGGCGAAACGGCGTGCACGGAACCGACACTGAGCGGGTGCTGGATGCTGGCGATTAGACTGAATGTGCCGATTCCACGGAGCGGGTCGCCGACGGCTGGATAGCCTTTGACGCCGGTGTAGCCGTCTGAGAAGATGACCTCGAGCTGGGGGACCGTATCGTCGGCAAGGTAATCGAGCAGGATCTGTTTGCGAACGGGTTCAAATGGGGATGTGGTCTGGTTGGTTGCGGCGGCTTTGATGGCTAGTGCTTGGAGGGCTGTGTCGTTGCCTAGGGCTTGTTTCCAGGTCATGAACGAGTAGCTGCTTCCTGTGCTCCCGTAGTATGAGGTTTCATTCTGGTTGTACAGCTCCATCTGTTCCGCTGCAAAAGTTGTATTCCATCTGAGGATGTCGAGGGAAGTGTAGTTGTCTAGTAGTTGGTATGAGCTTTGAATACGGATATGGTCTTGTAAATTTTCCCCTACTCCTGGGAGGTCATACAGCACAGGGATTCCAGCGGCTGTGAGGACGGCAGCACCGCCGATTCCAGAGACCTCAAGCAGCTGTGGGCTCTGGAAGGCACCAGATGAAACAATCACTTCTGACGAGGCATTGAAGATAGTGCCATCCACCAGAGTAACACCACTGCCTGCCAACTTCCCATCAATGGTAGCAAAATTTATCTTAGCAACTCGAGCACTTGTTTTAATCTCGAGATTATCGAGACCAACTGAAGGGTATCCAGGATTGTAAGCACTGTATGAACGCCTATAGTCGGGATTCCGAATATTAGAAGGCTGAAACATGGCACCTATCGGGTCTCCGCCCAGAGACTCAAGATTGGAGGGAATTCCTAGCTTTGCCATGGTTGGGATCCAAGTATTCTGCTGCGCAGGGATGATTCGGTTGATTAGTGTCTGGATAGGACCAGTATAGCCCACTCCAGTATCGCCATACTTGCTTGAGGGGAAGAACGTCTCGACCTTCAACATCGCACTAATAAAAGTGTTCCAGTTCCATCCAGTCAAACCCAGCTTCTTCTCCCATGAGTCGTACTCGGATATACTAGCTCGATCCCATGTCATGAGGTTCAGTGCCGAACTTCCGCCAAGGACCCTTCCTCGGGGTTGTGTCCAGGTCCGGTTGTTTGCATGGGGCTGCGGCAGGGTGGTAAGGTTCCAGTCATATGTTGTGCCGAGTGTCGAGCCCTTGAGACCGGGAATGTTGATCTTCGGTTCATCTTTTGCATCAACGCCTGCCTCGAGGACCAGAATGCACTTTTCTGGTAGGCCGGCACTCAGACGTGAAGCGACTGCCAAACCCGCAGTTCCTCCCCCAACTATGATCTGAGTTCAAAAAGTCAGATTTCATGTAGATGTAAGATGCTGAGCTTGCTTGAAGCAAGTATGAACTTACGAAATCATATGCGTCATTAGCCGGACAAATCACGGCCGCAGTCTGTTTCAGTGTTGTCAACAAAAGAAGTGTCGACACTGACAAAATTGATCTCCTTGGTTTGACTGCGGGCCGAGCCATCGTGATGCGCTAAAATGAGGGAAACGAGGGTATGGGTACTTAAAAAGCTCCGACAACGCCATGCGGGGTTGTCCACTATATTTATGCTAAATAGTCGGCCAAGATATGTTAGGCATGGCATGTTACGTATGTGACAACGCGTCCTGAGAAGTCAATGCCGTCAAGAATCTGCATGATATTTTAAGATTTATGTAATTTCAGCCCCATGAGGAACCCCGCCTTGTCCACTTGGATTCTGTCAGCCTTGGGAAGCATTTGACAGGGGTGATTATCCAAACGAGCCAATCAACTCGTTCCTCCATCCAGTTGAACTCGTTGGCTTGTCAGCTTTACCAAAATATCTATTTCATATGTACGTTGCGCCCAGCCTTCAATGCAAATATCGTCGTGGTTTGCAGTTCGTTTCGAGCTGTCGCTGGAACTGCAATTTAGATAAGCTGTCAACTATACTTGAGTTGAATAGTTTGCGTATGCAATTGCAAGTATCCTATTATGAGGCTAGCATTTGGTGCATCCTAGGGAACCGTATGTTTAAGCGCGTCTACCGAAGCAACTATTAGCAATTTGGGCAAACTGTGTGTTAGAAGGTTGTACAGCTCACCAAGATCATTAGAATGGGCTCGGCACAACTTTGCAATAAGATATCTGTGTATTATGCAATGTAGTGGAGACAGATCTCTGGGATGCACCGAATAAAACGTGGGATGCACAGTGTACTAATCTGCCATAGAAGTATTGTAGTTAGGTTATTACAGTATTTACTAAGCTCAAAGAAGCATTCGCCTATTACCTAATAAGAGCAACTGGATAGAGAGCAGTCTAATATTAAATTAGTATAACCAAGTGTAGTAACTGTTAAAGCCAATATATAACATCTTAACAAAGTCTCTTTACTCTACCCATGCATAATAAAGATTAATAATTGTTAACCACACATCTATATCTACTCATGTAACCGCTTCTGCTCTACTGTAATTCTAAGCCTAAGTATACAATCATCGTCTCAGACATAATATTGCTATGCATCGTTCACATCGTGGTGAGCTGGAGACAAAAATAATGACGGCGATGATAAAGTGGAGTTTTGTCATTTTAGGGATGCCGGAGGCGCTGTCTGTTCATGATAAGGTGAACGACTTCTCGTACAGGATTAATCGGTGTTTCCAATGACTAAGAAAGCGTGAGGGAGCCGTTGAAAAAATGTGAACAGAACCAATCCAGAGATGTGCGTTGTCTGGATAGATCTTATCGGCCCACTTAATAAGCCGTTATCTGAATTGAAGCGCGGGATGGTTGTCGCTTAACATTTTGTGAGTTGGGGAGAATTTAGAGATAGTGTAAGATACATATGAAAGTGATGATGTGATGATAAGTTGGTTGGCCATATGGTCGGATGGTGACTTCGTTACAGGGACATGAACGCGACGCATTTTGAGCTTGCAGTTAGGCCGATATCTGCCCAGGAGGGTTGGCGCAGGACACTGCGAAGATAACGATATTGTACCCGACCCTTTTCTACCATTACCATTACACACCAGCGATCATTGACTCTACGACATTCACTCAGCAAGAACCAGGCTATGCTAACACCCATGGCACGAAACACTACTTATATTGAAGTGTCCGGACTTGGGAGGATGCACGTTCCAAATTGGGTCAATGCTACGACTAGTAGAACGCGAAAGATCAGATGTAAATATTTGTTCAAGTTAAGTATGGCATGACTCTCAGAATGAACCATAGATCTGGGTAATAGCGATATAGTGTGGATTTGAATAGGTCAAGAAGACATTGAAGTTCTAGCAGCTTCGACATCTTTGGAATCTAACTAGAATTCCCGTTGAATGCTTCGATGTCACTCCAACAACAGACACAAGCAACAATAAATACGAATGAGACCGTATAATCAATGAGAGTAGAGGGCTGGGGCTGGGGCTAGAGCTCAAGTTCTTAGGTGAAACCTACGTAAGTAAACACAACTGGACTTTCAAGGGAAAGGAGAATCTGAAAATGAAACCACCGTTAGTAACTCTTGTGCTTGTAAAATATTACATTTGCGCGAGCAAGAGCCAGGGAATCGGAACCTGGCTATTCTGTGCTCCGGATCTCCCAAACGCAAAACAGCTAGAGCCCGAGACCGAGACCGAATAGCTTTGATAGGCTAGCCCTTCAGTCTAACACGCTTGCGGGTAGTATACGCCAAGAGTCCGAGAAACAGCATTAATATCTGTATCCGCCCCCCGAACATCATTTTTTGCAACGCGATATTTGGTCTCCTGGGTACTTCTTCCTATTCTACTTTGTGACATTTCAATCCTATGATGGCGAAAGAACGTGGATTCGTTACCGCGCTGGTTGACCGGCTTATGACTCCACTACTGGGGCTCCCTCCAGCAACCTGCTCGTATACGGTGACAGGCGTGCGAATTCCCGTCTCCTATGAATCGAAACAGTTTGAGCTCGCAGGAGATCTCTATCGGCCTGTTCTCGCAAAGGATGAAAAGCCCGCCGGTACGATTCTCATCCGAGGTCCGTACGGTCGCGGTCTTGTATTCGCGCTCCTCACCGCCCGCTCCTACGCATCACGTGGCTACCAGTGCTTGTTTGTGAGCTGTCGCGGTACTTTTGGTTCGGGAGGCAAATTCGACCCATGGCGCAATGAGGAAGAGGACGGACAAGCAGCCGTCGAGTGGATGCGCAAACAAGATTGGTATACAGGGACGTTTGCAACAATAGGAGGCTCGTACCTGGGATTCATACAATGGGCGCTTTTGAAGAATCCTCCAGCAGATATGGTGGCTGCTGTAATTCAATGCGCGCCACATGATTTCAGCCAGCAGCTTTGGGGCACAGGCTCGCTTGCGCTCGAGTGGATTACTTGGGGCGAGAATCTAACTCTGCAGGAAGAAAAGGGCTGGGGTGCGTTCTTTAGATCTCTCAATACCGCGAAAAGCATGCGACCTGTGCTGGATGGAATACCTTTGGCGGAGAGCGTGAAGTCTCACTTTAATGGTCGCGCGCCTTGGCTAGATTTCGTTGTTGATCATCCAGATACTTCGGACCCATATTACCAGCAGATGAACTTTAGAGACGCCCTTAAGAAAGCAGACATCCCAATATTTTTGGTCGGTGGGTGGTATGACGCCTTTGCGCAACAAACTATCGAGCAATATGCGCGACTTAGTGAGCGTGACACGAATGTTGCGCTTTTGATGGGTCCATGGAACCATATACGAGTTGGGATGGATCGGAAACTCTATCAGCAGACTTTCAGTTGGCTAGAAGAACATCTTGCCGGACGCACAGAAGGAGCGAGAAAGACGCCTGTTCAGTATTTTGTCACTGGGGTCGAGGAATGGCGAGACGTACAGAAGTGGCCACCCCCAACACTTATCCAGGAGTTATATCTTCGATCTGGCGATCAACTTGCAAGCGAGAAGCCGTCAAAAGAAGAGTCTTCCACGTTCACCTTCGATCCTAAGCGACCTACTCCTACGATTGGCGGGAATCTGCTCCTAGGAGGTGGCACTGCCGACGATACCTCACTGGCTGCCCGTTCCGATGTCCTAACATTCACCACCGAAACCCTCGAGAAAGACTTGGAAATTGCTGGGAAGGTTATCGTTGAGCTCAGTCACTCCAGCGACAACCCGCACGTAGACCTGTTCGTTAGGATTAGCGAGGTAGATTCCAAAGGACGATCGCATAGTATCACAGATACCTACAAGCGCCTGCATCCTGATCGAGAGGATAGACCCGTCACTCTTGAGTTATGCGATTGTGCACACAGATTCGTGAAAGGGAACAAGGTTAGATTGATCATTGCTGGAGCATGCCACCCGCGTTTCGCGATTGATACTGGAAAAGAGACTGGTGTAACTTTGAAAGAATTGAGTAGCGCCACTCATACCATTTCGCATGGGATAAAGGCAGCCTCGAAAATAATACTGCCTGTAGTACAGACGTCGCTTTCTCTCGCATGAGCTTTTGACTCAAGCACCTCCGTGCCCCACTTTCTCCGCCTCGGCTTTCAGCTCCTCGTTGAACGTTTCAAACTTCGTTTTCAGTTGCGCCGTGTTTACGAAGACTGGAATGAGAGCACCGAGGAGCCCTCCAAATTCCTCTTTCTGTACCAGTGTCGTGCCTGCCGGGTTGACCTGGCTGGGCAAGAAGCAGAAGCTGTGTGTTCCGGTGGCCAGTGACCCGAGACCGCCACGCCATTGAAAGTAGTGCGGTGAGTTTTCCTGATAGCCAATCAATAATCTACCCATTTTCAGAAAACAGAACGAGGATGATGCTTACCATAATTTCTACACCAAACACTGATCCTTTTAGTTCAACCTTGATCTTGTCTCCCACCTGCAAGTCGGCGGGCTGTTGAGTGCAGAGGAATTTGAAATAGTGATTCCATTCTTCGTATCGCTGGTTTGCTAGGAACTGTTGGGTGAGTATATGAATTCAGTGCCCCGGTTTTGCAAGTGAGAACATACTATTGATCTCACGGTCTCTGGTGATGCCGCAATCTCGATCTCAGCGGATGGGCTTGCGACCATCGTTCAATTTGTAGTGCTTGTGTTGAATACCGTAGCTAATTCAAGCTTAGGAAAACTGTAGTCTTGATCGATATGATTGCTGATGAGACGGAATAGATAGAGGTAGAGGAATTGCTAGAATAGGAACTGGCCACAGTATATATTTGTCTCTTCTCCCATGTCTTCCAAATGATTGTCAGAATGCCACCAAATATCGTCAGCTCCCGCTCAGTTGTTCTGTTCATAGTCTCGCTTACAATATTCTTACCTAGGTAGGAAAATGTTGTTCTGCCATTGATCAAAGTTGCCGGGTTTATTCGTCCGGAATGCTCGCTTCACTGTCATACAGGGGCATTAAGCGACAGCAACACTCTACTTACTCAGCAAGACCATAGTCAGAATAGTGACTAATTCCACCGATAGAAATTAGCAATAAGGATTACGATCAGCACGTTTTTACGTTTTAACTACTGTGGTCTGCACTTCAGCAATAATTGCTACTCTTTTTGTAACCTCTTCTCTTCCCTTGGTATGAGTCTATCTTGGCTACTGATACGTGTTTATACTGTTTTTGGCTATGGTAGTTCATAGAATTCCGTAGCAACCGATATTCATGTATCTCGGATCATGGAGGTGCAAATGCTCTCAACCAAAAAGCAGTCACCACGAGACTCAGAAACGGCGGCTCTAGTGTAGTTCCATGACCAAATTGCGGCCTGGACTACTAACAACCTGATGGTAGAGCTTCTAAAGCATAAGTTCGTACGTTCAATCAAGATGCGCTAAATTCGGAGATACAGGGTATCTTTTTTCAGAAGAAGCGTATCCGGGGTTTGGTAATGCCCAGTCTGCATTGCGATTAGATCCACCCCAGCAAGCATATTTTGCACACCTAGGAGCTCATGATACTCGAGCTTGTTACAGCCCTAGTACGTCTTCACACATCCATCGACCATGTGTCTAAAGTATCTTAGTTCCGCCTCATGTGTCTCGAGAGTCCGACCACATAGCTGCTAATTAGCAAATGAATCCGCCGCTTCAAACGGTTCTGAGCCGCCGTTGACATCACCGCAAACGGCTAGGAAGGGAATGTTGCTCATGAGAATAGCTGCAATTGGGCTACGCATGCGAGCCAAAAAAATTGTGATATGTAAGTTATCTGAATCGGAGTCAAAGCCAGATGTAGTGAGGAAGAGAGACCTCTCAGATATACCTGAAATTTTCTCGCATCGGTCTAATAAGGTGGGTTTATCTAACTACGATCGCGGCTTAGAAGAATATTCGAGTTGTAGATTCTCTCGACTTCAAGAGCAGCGCAAATGGGCGTACATGCACTCGAAGTTCCTGTATTGTTGCAATCATCGATCGATCGGTAGGAACAAGCATTTCCAAAATCATTATTATAGATCTTGTGCTATCCTTAGTTATAGATCATGCTGTTGAGCATGTTACTTGCAATTAGAAGTTGGCTTGATGACTTGCCAGAACCTTGTGTGTGCGACGTTTTCTTACTAAGGACTTACGTTTTGAGCGCGAAGCCTTAGAGATTACTCCCAACATCTCACGTGTTCACGCGCAAAATGAAGACCAAGAACTGGGTTGAGAATAGTTACATTTAGCACAAAAATATTGACACGAAAGAGAGACACCCTACAAGAGGGGGTAGTGGACTCAAATAAAACCGGAACGCCTGTGGGTTCCCGTGTCGGACGCAGATAACGCCATACTGAAAGCGAAAAAAAAAAAACATCCAGAAATTCGTCCAGAAGCATAACAAAAACGTCTCCAGTCGTTCTAGAGTCCATAAACGGTTCCCAGCACCGTAACCTAGACATGATAACATCGAGGCAAACATAATTTACACACCCTCAACGAGCTCAACGCTGAATACCGTCCCATTCAACGATCCAGTCCCACCCACCGTCACACTCTTAACACTCGATTCCCGACACCCAACAGGCTCTTTCTCTGAGATAATCTGCGCAAAGTATCCATAACAATCTGCCTTCGTCCAGAACGCCCCCGCTGAGGTAGTGCTCTCAGTTTGCGCAGGGACTACGGAGACTATAACATGCACGTCAGTACACTTTCTGACTAACAATTTCCAGGGCGAAACTTGCAATGCAATTCGCCTCTATCGACACTCTGCACCGTGCATCTCTCTTCACTTAGCGAGAAATCAATCGTCTGCACGCAAAATGTATCCGGACCCAAACGCTGCGGATATGCGCAGGCCGGCATCATGGCGGCACAAGCGTCATTGAGTACTGTCTCCAATTGCGGGCCGGCCAAAACAACAATCTTGGAGGTTGTGCTGGAGCAGGTTACGGTACTGTTCGCGGCCGCTGTCCAGTTTGGATTCGGGGTTGGATCGCTAGTGAGGAGTTTGTGGGGAATGTTGAGAGGCATGGCGAGAGCGCAGGAAAGGAGTGTGATAATGAGGGTGGCGGTGGCGTACATGGCTGTGGTTGTATTTATAGTGGACGCGATGGAGAAGTACTGTTGATTCAAGTTGGGGTAGATGAGCAGCAGTCGAAAGCTGAAATTCTTCGTCCAGTGACAAAAGTAGGTGAAATAGACGGACAATCTGGATATAAAACGAGCAAGGGCGATGTACTAAGATGAAAGCAACAAAATTCTAAAAGAGAGGCTAGCTACCAATGAGCCAAGGAAGAAGAGAAGGAACGACTGACAGGAACGAAATGAGAAAATGATCACAAAACCACCAAAGTGAAGACGGAAATGTTCTTGCTATAAAAGAATTACGCCAGCCCACTACGTATGGTGCACCACCTTTCTGGAATTGCAGTTCCCCGTCTACACGGCACAGGGCAGCAAGCCCGTTTCGCGAGGGATTAGAGGCGTATGACGCAACCTAAGCACAAAGAAGCAGAAGAACAATTCTCTCAAATAGATTGAAGTTTCCCGTTTCTCGTGATGTTCGGAAATTAGGAGGTTGTGGCTAGACGGTTTCGACCAATCAGATTAATGCAAGCAGGGAAAGGCAATGTTTCGAAACATGGTGGTCGTGTTTGTGGGGGAGGGGCGGACTGCTTGGCCGAGGTGTCTACAAGATAAAAGGGTGGACATTATGCGATGGAGATGTAAGGGTACGTTACTGTGTTAGTATTTAAGATCGCGACGGGTGGATGGCAGATTTGATCACGGCATATGGGTCAGAATAACTTGTGTTTCAATATGCAACCTCTTCTATCGCATTATCTAGTTGAGATTTTCTTTTTACTATAATGATTCACAGCTTGTGTTTATTATCTAATTCCCAGATTCTTCACACCAGGAATGAACTGTTGGGAGAAGTGAGGTCACATTGTTGACATTTAACAGATAGGGAGTTGCCTGTTTAAACGCTTTATAAAACAGGTACGCTGAACGGTTGCCTACTATGCACGTCGTCATTTGATGGACAGAGTTGAGAAAGTGTTGAACAACTTCACCATCTCGTCCATTGGGGACAAAAACAGCCCATCCCCTGCTTTGGGGTCGCCCATGCCTTGCTCGAAGTGTTTGAGACCTCTCGCGGAACAAATGATGGATCGGGAGGCACACGGAGACCATCCTAGAGTGGGATGCTTCAGGTCCTGTACTGATGATAGATGGCGGGATGCAAGGCATTCTGTTCGGTAATTGGAGGTTCATTGTTGTCGACAGAGTACCTGGCTATGCGATTCTGTAGTTCTCCCATGTTATTACTCCATTCTGACCAGAACAGCGAATAGCGAAGATTGAGATAGGGACCATATCGAGCGAACTTCTTGCTAGACATCAACTGACACTTGTTCTCGAAGTTCCGATGAATATTCAGGCGCTATTTCCTAGAGCACTCCCATGCACTTCTCAATATCCTTGCACTCAGTGCTTTTGAACCGGATGAGATCGCGATCGATGCGCGAAAGGTTTAACAAGGCCTCGATGGCATCAAATTTCTTGTCATTATAAAGGGACGCGAAAATGTACGCTTGAGTAAATTCCTAGGCCGGTTTGCTGAGCATAGATCGGTGCTGGGGTGTGAATTTGCGATAAGCATGATTAGGAGGTTGAATCGGACTTGGTCGTGAGCGCGACAGAAGATATGTGTATTATTAAGCCTATAGTACTGAGGACCTAAATTGGGTGTCAGCAACTCTTCGTAATCAGGCTCCATGTATTGTGTTATTGTCAAACAATAGACGCTGATTGCACGAATACAAGGACTGTGCTCAATTTGGCGGCGATAAGCTCAGCCTTATCCTATCGCGCTATTCAATTTTCTCGGACAAAGTTGTTGTAGTGTGCGAGATAGAATGAAAGCCTGATGCACATCTACTCACTCGTGTTGTAGAGATCTGGCACCGCCAGCTCTGGAAATATACCTCGCTTGTAGTAGACCGTTTCTATCTTTTCGCCAAGGAGCTTCTGATTGTTGTTGATGATGCTTTGGACTGTTGTTTTGTCGTAGAGATCCAAGTTTATCGCTGAGGCAAACTCGGTCCGCATGCCGTTCTCGAATTCGAGAGATGTGGCTGCTAATACGAAGAGTGCTGGAAGGGGAATCAGAGAGTAGAAAAGGTATCGTGGGGCAAAGTTGAAAAGTGCAGTTTGGAGAAAGCGGTGAGAAACTGGCGTGTGCCTTGGTTGCTAATGGTAAACAGTGAGACTGGACAACGTCTCCTGCCTGGAAACTCACGAACTGCTGTGCTTTGCCCAGTTGAGAGCGTGAGCCCTTTTATCAAATATGTTATTCAGTCTCTTTGAAATGCATTTCTTCGTCTTATCTACTAGCAGGTGCTCTGCATTTATTCAAGAGCGGTATATACAACCTTTTACCTGCAAAATATTTCAATCAAAGAAATCATACTTGCTCAGGTGGGTTCACTCATCTTGGAAAACCTTGGGCTCAATCCTGACAAATGCATTAACGGCCTAGATTTGCAATAAATTAAGGATGCTCAAACGACCCATTAGTATATCTCGGGGGACAAGTACTTATATTGTCTTCGTCTTCTTCACATTGTGATTGACATTTTCTGTTTGCATCTCGTTTTCGATGCCTATGTAAGTAGTTCCTTTTTAGTGAATCCTTTCGCACGTGATTAACCTCTGAAGCAACGCAGGCAAATCAGACCCTGAAACTAGCTACTAGATGTCTCGCAAATTATCTGCTCTTTAAGCCGAGCTAATTTTGTTTAATAGTCTACCTAGGTACTTCACACCTCAAAGGCGAAACCCCGAATGGTGACGTCATCGCAAAAATGTCCACAATTTCATACCACGTCTTCAGACTTATAAGACACATCCATTTAATGGGTTACTGAACATTCACGCTATCCCCTGTCCCTAGGGCTGCTGGTCCAAGCTTTTCCCCAATAATTCAGAGCACGGATGATTACTTATCATAAATTGTGCCGAGGGAAGGAACCACGCCTACGCCCTCCCCAAACAACAAGCCTCGCAACGCACGTAAGTGTCCAATTGCGATGAGTGATCAGATCGCGACATCTGCATGTCGGAAACGGAGGGCGTGTTGATTTGTCGTGTCCAAAGTAGCTGTTTGGGTATACGAATAGTCGGGAGCGACACGCGATAGAGGAGAAATTGGGTATATGTTGAGAGGTCGCTGCTACAATTATATTCTCTTCATACCACACTGACTCGTCCCATCTGCACATCGAAATCTTAAGCTCGTCCCGTCTGCACATCTAACTTGTAACTTTTAATCGAACGTGCTTTCTAGACCATGAATGTCGCAGCAATGAGCGCCTCCGACATTCACGATGATCAGGACTCCTCGTCCCTAAGCGACATCGAAAAGGGCGATATGTTCAAAGAGAAGGACGAGACGGCTCTAGAACCTCCAATGCAAGAACTCTCCCGGGTCAAGACCATAGCTCAGGAAGAGAATGGCACACCTATTCCACCACCTGCTTCTTCTATCACAGACTGGAATGGTCCTGATGACCCCGACAACCCTCACAACTGGCCCATGTGGCTTCGTGTTTACCACGCAACCGCCCCTGGTCTCTTCGGTTTTGCTGTGTAAGTCAACTCGATTCCAGCAATACGATCATCACTGACAGTTCTCAGCACTTTCGGCACCTCAGTCTACACCCCTGCAGTCTCCGACATCATGTCACACTTCCACACTGGCCGCACGACCGCGATAGTAGGCCTCACAGTTTACACGCTAGGCCTTGGCTTCGGTCCTATCATCTCTGCGCCCCTAAGCGAGAAACACGGACGTAAAATCGTGTACATGGCTTCCTCGCCTATTTTTATGCTCTTCACTCTTGGTGCTGGATTCTCCAAAAGCCTTGCATCACTCATCATCTGTCGGTTCCTCGCTGGATTGACAGGCAGTCCGGCGTTGGCTGTTGGTGCGGGTACGAATGCGGATCTGTTTCTTCCGAGGCAGCGAGCTGTGGTAACGAGTATGTTTTTGATGGCTCCGTTTCTTGGGCCGGCTTTAGGGTATGTGAACACATGTTTGGTGTCGGGAAAGGATGGCTAACAATCTTCAGGCCCATCGTCGGTGGCTTTGCAGCACAGTACAAAGGCTGGCGCTGGACACAATGGTGCATGCTCTTCATCACCCTCGCCGTTTACGCAATCGCGATTCCCATGCGCGAAACCTACAAACCCATCATCCTGAAGCGACGAGCGAAGAAACTCGGTATCACGCCCCCACCAATTAGCACTGCTGGAGTGAAGTCCTCGTTGGTGCAGAATGCCTTGAGACCGCTACACATGCTCGTCACTGAGGTAAGCAATACCAGTCCACCTCATTGGTACAAGACACTAACCCATAATAGCCTGTCGTGTTCTTCTTCTCCCTCTATACAGGCTTCGCCTTCGCAGTCCTCTTTCTCTTCTTCGCCGCCTTCCCCTACGTCTTCCAGCGCCCACCCTACTCCTTCACAATCTCGCAAACCGGACTCACTTTTCTCGGCATCGGGCTCGGTGTCCTCTTAGCTGCTATAACAGGCGTCGTCATCGACCGCAAGATCTACCAAGCAAAGCATAAAACGGCGATTGGAGAAGGAAGGACACACGCCGCGCCCGAGGAGCGGCTGTGGAATGCAATGGTTGGCAGTTTTGGAATCCCGGTAGGATTATTCTGGTTTGCGTGGACGGCTAATTCGGGGGCGCACTGGGCGGTATTGTGTGTGGCTGCTGTGCCGTTCGCTTGGGGAAATCTATGCTTGTTTGTAAGTATTCAGAACTTCAGATTGGACTTGAGGTTGCACTTGCTAACTATTATTCTTAGACTTCCGCCGCACTGTACACGATCGACGTGTATGGGCCAATGAACGGATCATCAGCAGTGGCTGCGAACGGCATCTTCAGATATACACTTGGAGCTGTGTTCCCGCTCTTCACAGTACAAAGTGAGTACCAACCCCCTATTTATGCTCCCTATGTTTAGGCTAGTCTCTAATGCTATGCAGTGTATCAAGCTCTCGGTATTGGTTGGGCGACCAGTCTTCTGGGCTTCCTCTCCGTAGCCATGCTGCCCATCCCATTCATCTTTTATAAGTTTGGTCCCGCAATTAGACAGAGGAGTAAATACCCCACCATGATGTAGATTTGGTCATGTAAAAAGCTCATTGTCGGAAATGGCGTTGGGGTAATCATTTGGACTGCATTTAGGGCATTTGGGAAAGGTTTCTGTTCAGCGATTACCATCAAGATCTTGTACTATTAATAGATTCTCATTCAGTTTTGCAAGCAAAGATTCTACCACCTATCTAGGCCGCTGCTACTGTTCTATAATCATGCTATACTTTACTTCGATCTTTCGCAATGTCTCCCTCTGACTATCTACTACATATCTTTCTCCCTAAGCAGTAGAGCATGGGTCAGATGTACGTGTTACCAGTGCAGCTGTCGGGTATAGTACGGCTTTGTGGCGCTAATTTGATCCTCCTGCCTCATTCGTAGATTTGCTTACGTGTTCTATGATACTCCCACGTAGGAACAAGGAGTACCATCCGTAGTCTTCGTATGTATATAGTGAATAATGGAGTAGGACGTCAATCCCTGCACCAAAGATGTGGTATAAACTAATCAAAAACACTCAACGCGAGCCACAGTAACCTGTACCGTACAGTATTAACATGGACCTATATCTAGGTTCCATTTCTAAAATTTCAATCTCAATCTCATCTCTCTTCCAATCACAGATTTGTATCTTCTTACTTCCAGAACCTACAATCCCCCAAAACACAAACCCCTTAATGACATGATTGAATGTAAAACGAACGCTACTTCGGCGATCCAGCAGTAAACGCGCATGATGCCGACAGGAGCAGTTTTCAGAGGAGGAGGTATGAGAGGAGGCAAGTATAGTGTCTGGTGGAGCCATTACAAGACAGGGCGTTTACGAGTGATTGTACGAATGAAGGTATAAAATTTATTGACTGATCAAAAGGGGCACCTTAGTAGAGGCAAAAGGGAAAAATAACTTCCTTCCAGTATCTGTTTTAACGCCAGAAGTTCAGACGCCAAGACGTGGCAAGAAAACAGAGTCTCTCCGCATGTTTTGATCCCCAAATGATTACGCAGTTCCATGGCTAAGTACCCAATATCCCCTTCACAGGTACGTCAGGATCGTGCGAGATTTGACAAACCCTTTAGCCCATGGCTAGAAACGAGTTTAGTCCCAACAACCTGTATTCACCATGCGTACATGCTCTCGTCACCCGTCGTCCAATCTGGGGCTGCTGGAGGATATTGCGCCGGCGAAGTTGCTGCTGCGTATTGAGCCGATGGAGCTGGTGCCACATACCCAAAAGATGAAGCTGCTTCTGGGTGTTGACCAGATGGATGGGCAGGCGAGGCGGCTAGAAACGGGCTAGATGAAGCTGCAGCTGGATACTGACTAGGAAGGCCTGATGCTAGGTGTGAGATAGGTGATGCAGCTGCATGCGTAGCGTTTATATACTCCTCAACCTCATCGAGTGGCTCCCTTCCATCGCGCTCAGCCTGAGCCATCGCATCGAGAGCTTTGGAAGCGCGCTGAGCAGCACCGGGAGTCATATTCTGACGAAAATTGGTCACAAATTCCTTCGCCTCTATATGTCTCGGGTCTTGTGGTGGTAGCTCTCGGGTCATCTTGACGCATCGCCACAGAATCCTGATACCGTCTCTTGCTATCCAGTTGCGGTGCCGAATATGCACTTGATTTGTGATATGTACGAGGTAGGCCATGGACTGTTGCTTCGTATCGTATGGCGCATCCTGGGTTCTGAAAGCCGACCAGCACATCGTCACTCGCGTATCGATGTTCTGTTTGTCGATATCAGAGATACCTTGGCATCTCATGGTCAAAATTTCGCCTGGCATCAGGACTTTTGGTCCTTGCTGA
Organism: Herpotrichia juniperi; assembly: GCA_014905255.1. NCBI lineage: Eukaryota > Fungi > Ascomycota > Dothideomycetes > Pleosporales > Melanommataceae > Herpotrichia > Herpotrichia juniperi. The sequence goes on along the minus strand of BLYF01000048.1, from coordinate 229,095 downwards.
GGTATTTGCCTTGACTGAGGGATTGAAGTCGCCAGACCATCTGGGCTTTGATGTGGAGCGCGCTGTGCCTGCATATCTAGCGCTATTCCAGATGAGTGCGACGTGCTTGGAGCAGTTGTTTGAGGTCGAGCCGCATAATGAGTGAGACTGGCTGGTATGAAAGAGACCGCGGTTTGTTTGTCGGGCGCTTGCGATGCGTTAGCAGGACGAGTGGTGAGACCAGGCAACTGAGGGAAATTGTTTTTGGGTCGAGAAGCAATCTTCCGTAGGGTCTTCCTACGATGAAGCATTTGATATGCTAGTTCTTCCGGTTGTATCCAACTCCGTCGATATTCCGATACGGGTGGCGCGAAATGTGGTTGTGGCAGCAAAGCAGCCGATGATGGTGACGGTTTTGGTCGGGTATCGGGACCGTAAAGATAGTCTGTGTAGGCCGGAAACATAGCGCAGTCTCGCTGAGCATTCTCAAAATCTTTGTTGGCATTGGAGGACATCGGAGTTCGTGGTTGATTTGGTGAAAGGCCTAGTTCTTCGGGAGTGAATATGGGAGATGAGGCGAGCTCCATGAAACTAGTCATAAGTGATTCTGGCGAGGTAGGCGGATCCATAGTGGCTGTACTGAACTGTAGAAGTGGAGTAAGGTAGGGTGGAGTGAAGGCTGTGGAAGTAGAAGGTGCAGTGGGGAAGAGGAAAGAATGTTTGCGCGACACCGCCTACGGTCCATGCTGTACATCACTTGAAATGAGTATTGCAGTGATCGCTCTACACGGAAAACTTGAAAGTGGAAGGACTGAATGAGTAATGTGACCGTACTTGTCAACTTGCACTTTGAAATTGTGGTACTAATACAGCACAAGACGCCCCAAGAATGCCGAGCTTCTTCTTCCCACACCGTGGTTCAGAACTGAAAGAGTGATTGGCAGAGAGATGGGACAAGCTGCGTGTATAGAGAGTAATTAAAGTAGCTATTCCATACGTTACTCAAAAATTTCCTACGGTCCAGTTTATTTTCTCAAAGAAAATCCGCGAGGTAAGCTCCTGAGAACCCAGCAAATCAGTGTAGCCACGACTTTCCATAAAACGTTCGATGCGTATGTCCCATCTTGCTGCATCCATTGTCGCGCAGCGTTGCTGGATCACATCTGAATAGATCTCTACGTCTAGGACTGATCCTGCGTTGCCAAAAGCCCTCTCGAGCTGCAAACCCTACGCCCTTTCCCAAAGCGCACGATCCGCAAGTTTATCCTTAGCCAGCAACTGCTTAAAATTCTGAGACGTAAGATCCTTGCCTTCATCTCCAAGTGTCCGTTCCGCGTACTTCAACTGTTCATCCTCGGTCAGCGCAGGATGTGGTCTCATATGTCGCACATAGGCCTCCTCGGCAAAGAACCGATCCAGAAACGGTCTCCATTCGAATGACAGTTCCTTCGTAGCTGTGTCGATTTCTAATCCTGGAATCTCAATATCATTCATGAAGTTTCCGATATGTATTTGTCGTCCGGACATGCTGCGTCCGTCACGCTTTACAAAGTCTGGATCGAAGATCTTGAGCTCGTCGGGCTTATATTTCAACGTCCCCAAGAGTTCTTCTTTGACCTGCGCGGTCACTAGGTCGGAATCGAACGCCACCTGAAACTTATAGCGTACCCGTTGGTTATCTTTTGAAAAGTTCTCCAGCTCGAGCTTCTTGAAGATTCCCCAAAAATAAGTGATTTCACCATGTAGCTCGATCTTCGTATGAAAGTGCCAACAAAAATCGAGCTTCTGAAGTCGGTGCCCCGCCATCTCTCTCTCAGCCTCGGAGCGCAATAGTCTGGAGACCTGTCGACAGGTGAACCAAAGATCGATTTCGTCCACGTGGGTGAAGATCGCGCCCCATAGCTCTGTGTGCAGTTCACGAAAGCGACTAGCAACGACTGGCATCGGGTTCGGGCTAGAAGTGGCGTCTGAAGATGCGTCCTTTCGGTGAACCGGGTTTACGATGTTGGGGGAGGGTTGGTCGGTTCTTGGGAGCCTAGACCTTAGAACTAGAAGATATTTGGCTCTATAGGCGATATCTACTTACACCACACCCCATCGACTCTCGGCGTTGCCCATAGTTAGGCGTTGGCTCGTGCCTGTCACGTAGTCAGTAGGAGCCGGAGACGGGAAAACTCGAGACTCACGCAACGAGTGTAATAAGAGGCAGCTGGTACGAAGCCGGCAGGTAGGGAAGTCGTGGGGTACGCTTTAGAAGTTGGTATGTGAGAGAACTCTCTGGGGCGGGGCGTAGCTGTATATATAGTTGACATCAACGCCTCAGGTGAAATAGCAGGACCTGTACTTTTAGGCTGCGGGACCTTCCTAGTGAAAAATAAACCGAAAGTAACCAATCTATCTTCTAAGACTTCATCCGAGCTGACTTTCTGGACTCAGAGAATGCGTGGTAGAGACCAAAAGTTTGCTGTGACAAACGGCAGACATGAGACTGTTTACTTCTTCGCTGCAAAGTTCCTCGCTCAAGCTCGGCTGTATGCGAGACCTGCAAACTGTACATGAAGAGGAACAGAAATAAATTGGACCTCGATTAAAAAATTACGCTGCTAGCTATGTCTATAATGTATATGGAGGAGCAGAATTTGTCGAAGCATCACCGTTTCCGAGAGAAGGCGAGAACATTGGATGAAACCTGTAAATTGTTGATAGATAAAACGGAGGGTATTTGCGTCCTGCATAGTACATTTGCAATATCTAGTCGCTCTGAGGAGAATGCACAAGCTCTTTGTGATGATGCAGAGGATGATCGACGAAAGATCAACTGGTGATCGTCAGCGATCGCTGGCTCGGGCCTTCCTCTCGTCAACCTCATCGGTCCCAACTTTCTCCGGTCCGCGCCGCCTTCTATCTTCACATTTCTAGCTTTAATTGCTCCACATCGTTAACCTACCTACTGTCTGTACAAGATCATGGACGTCCCAGAGTCCCTCGAAGCTCTCCAAACCCGCCACCGAAAAGAACAACGCGAGCTCATTGCCCGCACAACACAAAAGAAGAAGTCGGCAAACAAGAAGACGCGCAAAGGCGTAAACGATGAATGCGACCGCCTGGAGCAGGAATTGAAGGAACGGCAGGCACAGGAACTCGGTGCCTTGAGTGGCGAAGACCCGGCAGATGCCCCAGCAGAGGAGGAAGTTGAAGAGGGCGTGAAGGAGGAAGACGCACAGCCCACCAAAGATCTCGAGGATGGCGTAGACGCCCTCTCTATACCAGACTCACCAACCTCCGACCCTACACCACCTCCCCAAAACGCAAAGAAGAAGCAGAATCGCGCAAAAGCCCGCCTCGCCCGCCGCGCCGCAGAACAGGAAGCGATAGTCGCCCAAGCGAAAGCCGAAGCCGCCGCACTCCCCGACCTCCGCGAACAAGAACGCACGCGCATGCGCGAACAAATGAGCAAACATGGATTACAGGAGAAAGAAATCAGAGCTGACGGACACTGTCTATACGCTGCGGTCGCGGACCAGATGGAGCACGCAGGGATAGATTTGAAACCGCGAATACAACCTACGATTATCGGGAACGGGGAGGGACCAAAGGTGCTACCGTACAAGACGGTGCGGCACGCGGCAGCAGACTTCATTGAGCACAATCCGGATGATTTTGTAGGGTTCATGGAGGAGCCGATGGAGGTGTATCTGCAGAAAATTAGGGATACGGGAGAGTGGGGTGGGCATATGGAGCTCATGGCGCTGGCAAAAACATATGGGATCAAGATCAATGTGCTGCATGGGGATGGACAGGTGGACAAGGTTGAGTCTGGAGAGGCAGAGGAGGCGGAGGTGGACGAGGAGATGGAGATTTGGCTGGGGTACTACAAGCACAGTCACGGGTTGGGGGAGCACTACAACTCGCTGCGGAAGACGAAGACGCCTTGAAAGATGCCTCTATTAGTTTGAGGTGGAGGACGGTCACTTGTGCTGCCATACACTTACGCGGTCCTTCACATCGCCGTCTTTGATCCCCACGGGATGCGTCCGCGCGGGCTTCCAATATGCGACGCGTACCAGTGCGTGAGAGCTCTCAGGGTTATCACTAGGCACCGCCTTTCCTGCCTCGTCGTAGGCGATCTCCTCTCCCGGTCGCTTGAACAGCTCCTGGTACACAACTGATGGCAGCGCCCATGGAGGTCCGCCTGAGGCCGGGGGCTTAGTTGTCGGAAATTCAAGGCAGATGAGCACGCCTTTAGGCGCTAGGAGCTGTGCCATACGCTTTGCCCACGGCGCGCGCAGCGAGGGTGGCAGCGCAGATAGAAACTGCAAATAATCAGTCAACATCGTCACACCCACAGCCCACCTCCCAGACTTACGGTATTGTCGTATATCACATCAAACTCCCCCTTACCTCCAGCACCAACGAACCATGCATCGTCAAAGAAATCCCCCTGCAGCACCTCCGTCTTTCCCTTTCCTACACTCTCATCTCTCACCTTATACTCCCCCTCCTTCCCCTCCGTCGCGTCCTCACTCCCCAACCACTCCCTCGCCACGTCCGCCGCCTTCTCACTAACCTCCAGCCCATACGCATCATACCCCGCCGCCGCAAATAGCGCTACATCATACCCCTTCCCGCACCCAGGCACTAGCACTTTTTTCCTCGTGCCTTCCAACGTTGTAGGCGCGTCTAATATGAAGGAAGCAGATTCAGAGGCTACGGCGTCGGGGGTGTCGGGGATGGTGGTACTGGGGTGGAGGAGCAGGTCGATGAGGGCGGGGTTTGCGCAGCCGCGGTCCCAGGGAAGAAAGTCGCCGGCTTTCCAGAGAGAGTCCCAGCGATTGGGGTGCGTGGAGACTTCGTGCGAGAGAAAGTGGGCGGCGAGGCGGTCTTGGTTCTGGGACGCCATGGTGTGGTGCGGTGCTCAATTGGGCTGATGTGTTCTGGGGTGGAATGTTTGAGATGCGAGGTGGCTAGTGCTGAGATTGCGTCGGTTTGGAGTCGGACTAAGTCGTGAGGTTGCGCTGAGGTTTGAGCGGTGTGAAGTTTGTTGTGGGTTCCGAGCGGAATTGTATGACAAAGCTATGCTAGATGCAGCCCTTTGAAGACTCGTACGAGCTGAGATGCAGCTTTGATGCGTCAATTAGCGACTTCTTATCAAGATGAATGACTCCTAAGATGTCTAAGAAATTCTCGCTGCACAAATGCCACTGATGGCGTCATCTCCGCTTCTGTCTAGCTCCCAAGACCGCAAGCAAACTCTAAGCTCCACAGCAAGCTGTGTAACAGGTCAAGTTCTTGTCTAAAACACTTTCTCGGTTGAGAAAACAGTTCCTTCTTAGTATGCAATGATCGTCTGTCCCGAGGTCAATACCCGGATATTCAACGTCTTCTACCCCGCCATGGATCTACCGAACCAATCGCGCTCATTCCGTGGCGGTGAGGAATGGCAAAAAGAGGCCATGTTCACGGCAAAGACGGCACCAACACCCTGTTCACGCCTGAAGGATCTCACTGTATTCCGACTATGTCTGCTTCAAATCCTCTAATGTCTTTCTCTGTTTCTCATCTACATTCATTGTCATGTTCTGTGCTGAAACTCAATCAATTTGAAGAGCTGGATCGTGGCCCAAGGAATCAAAATCTGCATCCGAGAATAGGAAAAGAGACGGGTAATTGAGATCCTGGCCGGAAAAGCGAATGAGGAAACACGGCAAAGAGATATTCACATTGGCAATCACTCTTTGAATCTCGCCATTTACTCTCCTCAATGGCAAACCCAGAGAAACAGAACTCAGACTTAGCGACAGCAACGACAGCACATCATGTTGCTAACGTTGACGAGTCAATCATCTCCATCGAGCATCCCGACACAGCAAAAGAGATGGAAATCACATCTTCGAAAGATGACGACATATCAATAGCACCGTCTCACGCCTCGACACTGTCTGAACATGTGGACGAAGAGAAAGGAGAAGGAAGACAGAACCCTCCAACGACATTATCACGAACTGTTTCCGTTATGCCCGAAGCTGTGATTGTGGAACGCAGAAATAGAAGAGGACTTCTCGGCAAACTCACACTCATCCCAGAAGTTGAGAATCCGTATCACTACACTCGGAGGACCAAATGGTTCATCACATTCGTCATTGCCGTTTGCGGTGCTGCAGCCCCTATGGGATCCGCCATCGTTATGCCGACGTTAATAGACATTGCCAAAGACTTCAACGCTTCTGCCACAATTGCAAACATGTCTGTGGCTGTCTATATGCTCGCTATGGCCATCTTCCCGCTCTGGTGGTCTTCCTTTTCCGAGACGGCTGGACGACGAACAATTTACATTGTCAGCTTCATACTGTTCGTTGTTTTTGCTGTACTGTCAGCTGTGTCGACCAACATCTCCATGTTGATTGTCATGCGAACTTTCTCTGGAGGAGCCGCGGCCTCGGTGCAAGCTGTTGGGGCTGGAACGATTGCAGACATATGGGAAGTCAAAGAGCGTGGACGGGCATTGGGGATCTTCTACCTAGGGCCTCTCTGCGGACCGCTTTTCTCGCCTATTATAGGCGGTGCTCTTGCCCAGGGTCTTGGGTGGCGAAGTACACAATGGTTTCTTGTAATTTATGGCGGCGTCACCACGCTCTTCATCATCTTTGCGCTCCCTGAGACTCTTCGCGCCAATACTCTCCCTCCTCCACCACCACCTCAACAACCATCATCTGAAAAGAGCGCGAATAGACCAGATCTAGCTCGCGTGTCCACTCGCCAGTCCGTGCAAGTCAAGACCAAGACCACCCTCCAACATGCTCGCCGCATATTTCTCGACCCCCTCTTCGTCCTCATCTGGCTCCGATACCCACCCATCGCCCTCACTGTCTACTACGCCAGCATAACCTTCGGCGCTCTGTACTTCCTCAACATCAGCATTCAATCCACATTCTCCATGGCACCCTACGAGTTTCCCACCGTCATTCTCGGCTTGCTCTACATTCCCGGCTCCCTCGGGTATATTGCCTCTGCTGTATTTGGAGGAAGATGGATCGACATGATCATGCACCGCGAAGCACGCAAAGCAGGCCGATACGACGAGCAAGGGAAACTCATCTTCCGGCCCGAAGACCGCATGCGGGAGAATGCTTGGTTCGCTGCGTTTTTGTGGCCGGCTGCGTTGCTGTGGTACGGATGGAGTGCCGAAAAGGGCGTCTACTGGCTTGTGCCAATGATTGCGAATTTCTTCTTTGGATTGGGATCTATGCTCATCTTTTCGCTTTCTACTACTATGCTTACGGAGTTTCTGCCGAAGCGAGCATCGGCCGGTATTGCGATTAACAATTTTGTGAGGAACATTTTCTCGTTTACGGCGGCGACAGTGGCGGAGCCGTTGATTGGGGCGATTGGGAATGGTTGGCTTTGCACGATATTGGGCCTTTGGAGTTTGATCAGTGGATTCGCTGTTATATATACTATGCGAACGAGGGGTCCGGCGTGGAGAGATACCATGGTAGCAGCGCTGGGGCAGTAAGCCGTGCTCCTGGGTGGGATGTTTTGAGCTTCTACCGGAGGAAGAATACTGTGAGGATGATTCCCATAAAAATAATTTGAAAGCCGCATAGTGAGTGGCAAAACAAATCAAAAAGTGGTTTTTTACAAAACTGTTGGAACGGCTTGGTATTCTCGTTTGACTCGTCCGCCTGTGCTGTATTTGCGCCTCTCAAATTCGAAGCACATGTTCGCTGTCAACGTGGAAGTGTGAATGTTCTTGAAACTTTCAGACTGAGATAACATCTTGCTGTGTAGCACTATAGATGAAATTGAATCAAAGAAGAGTCGAAAATGTAATGATACTCGTAGTTATACAAAGTTAAATCATACATATTATATAAAATGATACAAAGACCTAAAACGATTGTGCCAGCAACCTGCAGTAGCTAGTAAAACAAAACTATATACTCCAAGCCTCCCAAACTCTTTCACTCAATGGATCAACTCAAATACCGCTCATTTACACAAGCTACTCCTCCGTCAGCAGCGCCATTCCAAACATCACAAAACTACTGACCTAATAGAGGGAGCGACATCCGGACTTACATTCACAGAGTTGCCATTACCTGCAGAGTTTCCATTCCCGTTCTCATTGCCCGCCTCATTCCCATTGCCGTTATGCTAGCCATTTCTACATCGCCATCATCAGCACAAGTCCAAACTATTCCTCGAGTGGAGAATCTGGACTCGACCCACCCGTTACCATTCCCACTACCGTTTCCCAAGAACTTATTCGCACCCCCCACCACGGCGTCAGTGATAGAGCCAATCATGCCCCGAGCAAGATTAACGCTGTTACCGTTCCCGGCCAAGTTGCCATTCCCGTCCGCGTTGCCGGCAGAATTCCCGTTCCCGTTTCCGACGCCGTTGGCGTTCCCGTTCGAATCTCCGTTTCCTTTAAAGAGATTCCCGTTGCCGGAGGAGGGGTTGGTGATGGAGCCTAGGATGCCTGCCTCGGGCGAGGCGACGGGTGCGGCGGCGGCGCTGGCGAGGATGCAGGCGAAGGCGAAGGTTGCGACGGTGGGGGTGCGCATTTTGGATGTGTGGGGTGGGGCGTGAGGTGTTTGAGGACGGTCGTTGTGTGGGAGAGTGTGGAGAAGGTGTATTAGTGAGAAGCGAGAGTTTTTGGATGAGCGGCGAGATGATGGGGAAATGGTGGGCGAGAACGCGGGGGTGGAAGTGAGTGGAGTGGTGGTTGCTGGAGATGATCGGTGATTGTGGGATGGGAAGAGACTTTGTATACGCTCTGGTGCTGGTATGATTATGCCATCGGAAGTCGGAGTGATGTCCATTTGATGGGATAGTTTCCACGGATTGGTTCGGTCATTATGCAAGTGTCGATTGGTGAGTCCATAGGCAGGATGGCCATTATTTGGCAGGATATTACATCATACAATACCAGCGTCAAATAGAATGCTTCTCACCTTCGATTGTTACGGTCAGTAGTCAAAGACGGGAGTCATTGCTATGTTTTCAAGCGCTACCATATCATCAGTGGCTGTTGGAGACGGGCATCCGAACTTGGTGTGGGGAACGTAACATTCCAAAATCACATTTGAGCCACTCACAGGCGATGTGTTGTCGATATAAGCTTGCAGCCTAGAGCGCTAGTTCCCATGTTGGTGGATAGCAGATCGTAGTACCATGGCTACGCGCCTTCGGACCGTTCCTGTTGATCATTGAGCGTCGATCTAGTTACATTATCGCTGTTTTCGATTCAGCTTTGATCAGAGTGCCGCCAAGTAGAATAAGCTTTGTGCGGAGACGGATAGACCCGAAAAGAAGCTCCCCGTGCTTAACTAGGTTGATCTCCATGTCGATCGATATTGCTCGCCCAGGTAAGCATTTGTAATTATTGGGCCTTAGCAGAGCTGTTCGCTCGAAATGATGCAAGCTTTACATCAAGAAAGCTAGCTTTGAATAGATAGTCTTATAGGCAACTTAATTAACGGTGCGCATTTTAAGTAGATTACACTAGTTAAGAATGCTTACAACAAATATTCCAACGCAACATCTATAGGTTATGGTATATTGCATCTGCATTTTTATGTTGTAGAAGAGCATAAAACTCCACTGTTCAATTGTATGCAGGTTTACGATCCTGTGGAGTGAAATTGTACAGGTCAATTTTGAGATAGACTACTGATTTGAGAAAAATAGAGAAAGAAGTATTGTAGACAACTTTGACAGGCGAGGTGAGGGGAGTGGGGAACGATTACCCCAGTAAAACCAAGAGAATAAGAAGGGCGGCGTCAATAGAGCCCCGATCTATTTGTCACGAAAAGCAGAGGGACAGGAAGAAGTGAAATAAGAGTAGGAAATCAAGGACTAAGCGCGTTCATAAGAGGAGTTACCGTTCGAAAAGGTGCATCAATATAGATAGGCGACCCTGTCAGATAGGGCAGATTGATGAAACTTGCAGGCTTCTATGGATCCTCATTAACATGAGCAGGTTGCGGCTTCAATACCTTCGCCTCCGATACATAAACTGCAGGGACTGCTTTTTCGCTCGGTTTGCTTAACACTATGGCGCAACCATCCCTCTGGATGTAGATATTCTGTAGCATAGTGCCCTTGAACTCGAAGCGATAGCTTAGGAAGTCACTCGCCTCTGGAATAACTGCGTTGGGTGCGAGTACCGTTGCAGAGCAGCTGTTGAAGTCGTCGGCTTCCGTTTGACGGAATTGGAGTCTGTAGATAGGGGAGTCCAGAGCTTCCAGTGAATTCTTTGGGTCGACTTCCCAGGCCGATATCTCATCTCTGTTTTCAGTGTACCGCAGTACTGTGCGCTTCTCTTCCATCTGCTCACTATATGCAGAGATTGTAGTGAACCTTTCAATGGCGACGTACTCGAAGTGATAGTCAGCGTGCGTTGGATAGCGAGGATGCATTTCCACCTCACGCATGTACTGAACCCCGTCGCTGTACTCGCTTTCGCTGACCCACTTCCCAGCAAGGCCATGAAAGATGGATCGAGCGAGAAAGAGCTTTTCATCTCTCGCCCGCCACTGGATGTCTTGAAGTCTAGCCATTGTCTTCATAGCCTCCACTTTGCCGACGGCAGAGTCGACCCAACGCGCTGCGCAGACAAAGCCTTCAGTTTCGCTGAAACCTAGGTCGACACGCTCCAAGCCTAGCTCGCGGCCAGCCTGCTCCATCAACCCCATGTAGTCGCTGAAAGCAGCCTGAGGTACTAAACTCCGACGGCCAGTTCTCATCGCTTCTCTGATGGCGTGGATATGGTCTACAACTGTCTTGCAGATCTCCCTATCGGCGACGGATGGTGCAATGGCCACCTCTGATGCCCATTTTGCGGCGATAGCGCGCGATTGCATCTCTACTATACCCCAGGAAATAACGCCATTGAAACCGAGCAGCGCCAAGTCAGGCACATTGGAGCGTTGGCAGAGATATGTATCGTCAAGCACCAAAAGAAGTCTTGAGTTCAGCGGTTCGAAGTTGAGCTGGTTTTGTACGTCTTCCGCCATGAACAAGAGGCTGCGGCGCGAATTGAAGCTCGTTGCGTTGATGACGGCGTAAATACCGTGCACATGGATCTCTTCACTGTTGAGCAGAGTTACTGTGGCGATGAGATTATCCTCTTCGGCTACGTCTTCCTGTCGTAGCCATTTAAGTTGGCTGACAACGGGCTTAACGACCTTGTTTTTGACGAGGTGATTGTAAGTCTCAGAGATAACGCAGTATGGCGGAAGATCGTTTGCATCAACGTCAAAGTCTTCAAGACCTCCATCGACAAACATTTTAACCATCATGCGCTTGTTCTTCGAATCCTCAGGGTTGGCCAGGTCAAAAGTGTGTGAGATGGGGCCCGTTCCACGACTCGCCCGATCAAAGATCTTGTACTCAAGGGGTTGAAAGGCACAAGGATTGTCGTAATCCCTCGAAAAGGCAGGTATAGCGAAGAGTTGGTGCGGTGTGATGTGAATGACCTCAACTGGTGAGGCAGTGCCAGACTTTCCTGGGGCCCAACGCTCGTTCGAGGCTTGCCAGGCGACGAGACTAGCCATTTCGCTACCCGAGTGCGAGCCGCCAACGACAAGGACGCGTCAAGGTTGTTCATCTCCTTTCTGATTACCATCGCCAAGCCCGAGTTGGTTCAGCTGTCGATACTGCGTGCTATGCATGATCGGGACAACAGAGGTGAACCGAACAGGGTCTTCAATTTCACAATCTAGTGGTTTGGGATCGGAGAGATAACCTGTAGCAAGGACAAGGTAATCAAAGTAGTCCACCTTCTCAACCTCTCCGTTCACATCACTAGTGATGGTAGTGATCCTCCACTTCCCCATGGTACGTGCTGCACCCGTGACGCGAGTCCCCAACACAAGTCTCTCCTCGCCTTCCTCTTGTCCATCCAAAATGAACCGTCTTGCGTAATCTTGCAGATACCTTTCGACCATCCATGCTTTGGGATAAACAGGGGTAGGCTGGCCACCTAGGTCCACAGACTCCCAAGAAAAATCCGAGAAGGAGGCTGTAAATATGGATGAGTTGGTCCGCATTTCCGGGTTCATGAGACTATTGGAGGCCCATAGACCACCAACTTGTTGCCCCTTTTCATAGACGGTAACAGAGAGTTTGCCCGTCTGAAGAAGTTTGGAGGCTGCAATAAGACCACCCGGTCCGGCCCCGACGACGGCCACGCGTTTCTTCAGTTCAGACATCGTGTTAACAAAGAAAGGATTAAATGGCAAAAGTATAGATGACGAACAAGAAAATAATGAGGAAGACTTAATGAAAATCAACCGAGGAGCAATCGATGCATAGGTATTGATCATCTACCTGCGGGGTTCTTGCTCCCTTTTCTGAACGCATATTAAACATGTGACTTGCAAGGACTTCTAACCCTGCTACATCTCAGGGAACTCTTGTCTGCTATTCCCCTCATCGCCGAATCTCTCACGAGAAGGGTAACTCATTAGGGCGAAAAGCTGACGTCGCAACACGTGGCTGACAATGCATTTTTGAGACCTCGATATCTCAGAGACTGGATCTCCTGCTTGTCAAAGAAGAATGAAAAAGAAATCTAAACATTACTCGCCGTCTGACCGGAGGGCTGGGTTCTAATAAATTGATCTCTAAGATTAGGTTGCCTAGAGTTGATGTCGTGGATGTTGTGGATGTTGTGGGCTTAATATTGTTCTTCCACAAGTCTTTGTTCGCAGATGTTACAGGTAGAGATCAATGGTGAAAGTAACCAATCCCCCTTTGTTGCCGAAGAGGGCTGAAACTCACTTCTAGCAGATCCTCAACCGTCAATTACAGTCGCTAGCAAATGCGGCTTCACCTTTGCACGCAAATGTAACACCGTTTTTACTCTAACCCACATAGACAGTTGTTGGGCATATGCTAGCAACTGTAGAACACGAAAACATAATCGAAAATAAGCCACGAACCCAAAGCACTCGTTATTAACGAATCGGTATCATTCCTTTTAGTTCAACATATCTGTCTATATCTATTTACATGCTGAATATCGTCGCAGCTAGCACAACTAAAGGAAACTGCATAAGGGAGCGCGAGCGACGACTAAGGATATCTAATTAAGACAACTTGAGCAACAAGATCCTACCAGAAGGATAACAAAATGCAACTTGCTTCTCTTGAACAGCAACACATCTACATCGATAGTTGGTAGGAAGCCACAGCCTGTCTTCAGTGCCTACTGTTATCCAGTTGTCCTTGATAAAAACGCGTTGTGATAGGGAGCGTTCAGAAGAAACACTAGTCAAAGGAGAGACGTGTAATAAGATAGACCCGCAGTTGGTTTCAATGCATGACCCATCCTGCGAGAAAGCGATGGTTGAGACGTAGCCATAAACCCTAACTGTCTGCAGCGCACACCCTGTCTTTGCATCCCACAACCGTACCGTCTCATCGTGTGAAGCTGATGCTAGTTGATCTCCTGCTGGTGAGAAGGCTACGCTAGTGACCCT